>PVJA010023872.1:20458-32617 GCA_004027025.1 Myocastor coypus | reverse complement strand
AAAATGCAAACTGGTCCCCAACATTGAAATGTGCTTCAGACCTTCGCCCTAACTCTACATGTTCCTCTGTGAATTATTTTTCAGCAGGGCAGACTGTTTTCTCTCTCTGAAATTGAATGATATATTTGGTAATATTCATTTACAATATGCCATAATTGTGCTTTTGTGTCACTAGATTTCAGATGCCCTGTTTTATTCTTCAAATAAATTACAAAACAAAGACTACAATTTGCACTTACACACTACACAACACTTGCAACTGACTTTGAATGCATTAGGCTCTTAATAAATATTTGATTAAATGAATTACCCCATCTGCTAATGGTGACATGGCACCAATAGTAACTAACAGACACATACATGGATTACGAAGAATCGTGCACACTTATATATAATCAGATCATGCCCAAAATTAGCACCAGAGAAGCTGCTCACACTCTCCTTCCTGCCCTCGTCACACTTTGTGTGTACTTGTGCCTCACTTGCAATTCAGTGGCTTTCTTGCCTTCCACCCCTCTGCAGCTTTGTGCTGTTATTTAATATCTCACCAGTTGTGTAATTTCAGTTCCCAAATTGAATAAGACGTTCCCTCCAAAGGAACCCTCACCTTGACAAATAGCCAAATAGTAATTATTATTCCTTTCAGTGGCTGAGCTATGGAATCATGCCTGCAATACCGCAGGCTTGAGTACCTAAAAATTTATGCTATACTTCCCCATGTCGGAGTTTCCTTCTGTGATCATATTTCAAGTCCTTTCAATTTTTTCAATATGATTAAGATAATTCCTTTACGAAGTTAGAAGTGCTAAGAAACGTTCAGCAAGAAACTTGCTTTCTCGCATTTCTGCAACTTGCTCTCCCTGTTTCCTTACCTATCAATTTAGACACACAAGAGGAAGAATTAATTTTTCAGTGGTCCCTAATCTTTTTTTCTAAATGTGTGACCTCCATATTAATAGGAACCACAGGACTCATTCATCATATCTGGTCACTGTGAAACTGACGTTCACGGGGTGGAATGTTTCTCGCTCAGGACAAATGGTTGTCATTTGTAGAACAGGCCGCACCCAATCGGAAGCTCCCATGGCTCTCAAACTACATTTTTAAGCAACAATATAAACCATTCTCCAAACTGAAAGGTCTTTTTAAATATTTACTGCCTACCTATGGAATTTTTATTCTGCTGGCTGCTGCCATCAATAATCCAGGGAGCTCCAAGTTAAGTGTTGTGTATGACCTCCACAGAGAGTCTTGGTGCTGCTGAGTGGAAGGGGTGGGCTCAGCATACTGCACTCACCCCTCTTTTATGTCCTCAGACCTGCTTCGGAGAAATTAAGGGGTGTGGAAGAATGAGCTTTTTATATTTGCTATGTTTCTTTTTGTCTTTGCATTTACCAGAAAGCTCAATATTTTGAAGTCCACATCCCCATGTGGAATGGAATATACTTTCTGATTTCCTGTAGCAAGCTTTTGATTACCACAGCTATTGTGATCTTGGTTCATCTCTTCATTCATTGGGGGAAACAAGGCCAAAGTCTTCCCTGAAGAAATTCTCCAATTTGAGAGATTTCAGTTTCTCATAATATGGTGAGAAACTGGATCTAAATATACATAATGTGTTGCGTCCCCCTGCTCCTCCGCCCGTTCTCATTCTGTGTGCACAATTACCTTCAGGGAAGGCACAGGACTGAGTCCTTCAAGTGCTTCTTATAAAATCTAACAGGCAGCATTGTAAGATGTCTGTGAGAGGGGCTGGGGAGATAGCTCCGTGAAATAAGTGCTTGCCTGGCAAGTGCAAGGTCCTGAGTTGACTCCCCAGTGAGAATCAAAGATGTCACTGATTTTGTTTGTCCTCTCCTCTTTCCTTTCAACTCCCCCATCTCTCCTGCTTTTCAAATGGAACCATATCTTCGTGCTTCCTATAGAATATTTTAGCCCTCTCTCAAAAGCTGGACGTAAACTCACATTTCCATTCTCCAAGGACTCACTTGTTCTAATGAGATTTTGTTTTGTTTTATTTTATTTTATTATTTTATTTTATTTTATTTTATTTTATTTTATTTTATTTTATTTTATTTTATTTTATTTTATTTTATTTTGTTTTCAGCGAAAAGTCTGTGTTCTTCCTCAGGGGGAAAAATGGATAAGGTAGTAACGTTGTAGGATTGCATTAATGTTATGCCATTCCTAGAGAATTCTTCCTTCTTCAGTTATAGTTTAATTGCTCTTTTCTGAACAAACAAATGGTGAGCAGAAGATAGTTTACAGCGACCTGTATCTGTCACCAGTTTTAATCTTATCTTGAGCTCAGAATTTAAATACATTAATCTAGTACTGAATTTATTGGTAAAAAAGGTAGAAACATCTCCTCTTCACAGAGAGCTGCAGTGTTTCTTATAATAGTTGTACTGCAAATCACCACAACAGTTACTGGAAAATTCTTTAACAATACTACTGATCTATCAGGGTGAATGCAAGGATTAAACAAGTTAATATCTGTTATGTGCTTTGGACCCTGGCAATTCCACACCCGCTTAATAAGTGTTAGCTGCAGCTTGGCTAGTCACTCAAGAATCAAGCATGCTGCATCCAAAAAAAAAAAAAAAAAAAACAAAGAAAACAGATGTTATTACTATTTCATAGAATAAGGCATTTAAGCCTTCAGGGTGATTCATCAATTATTTGTGGACATACAGTTAAAATGTTGTAGAACTAGTATTACCATATGGCTCTTTCTGAACTGAAAGTCTAATTTTTGTTCAGGGTTTTTAAAATTGTTAGCAGAACATAAACAAAATGCATTAAAAAAACATAAAATAGTGACATGCAAGTAGACCTTCACACATGCATAAACTTCTACTATTTAATCGTTAACCTACAAAAGGTAAACTGGGCTCTGAGCATCACAAATTACCTGTATTAATCAGATTTGCTGATGCTGGAACAAATTACCCAGGACTCCCAAGTTCAAGGAGGAGAGGTCCATGCAGCCTCAGTTTGAGATAATTCAGGCCACAGTTGGCAACTATCAAGGCAGGAATGCCATGGAGACAAGGTGGGCGAAAGCTGAATGGTTTATGGTGCCTGTGGAACGGAGCAGGGAACAGGACCAGAGATGCAGAGCCAAGGTCACACTTCCAAGAACATCAAAATTACACTGAGATCTGTGCTTTACTCATCCTCGGAGTGGCTCCTACCCTGGTCAAGTTGACAGTCCAATTTAAATATCACACTGCCCTTTCCCATTCATAAAAACTTTCTGTCTTTGGAAAGTTGCCATTGTAAAATGTTTCAAACAATTTCACTTGTAGCAATTATATATATCTGAATAAAACAGGTCTACTTTTCTTCTTTGGGAATGTTCCAACAGATGGAAGGATCAACAAAAATATTCATTGTTAACTGGCTCATAACTCATATGTCAGATGTCTAAAACTGGTTGAGTTACTCTGGAATTTTTACTTTCTTATACTGCTCTGGGTAGTTATGCTTGAGTAGTACTCATGTTCTCATAATTTCTATAGATTTATGATAAGAATTATTTTCTGGTACTGTAAGTCCACATACTGTGTTTGTCTAGGAGGCGTGGGCATGGACAACTCTCTAAACATTGTTTGGACACATACATTTAGAAGTTAGCCTCTCACATATAAATAATAATACTCAAAACTTGTGTTTTTCCCTAAATTATGTCTCTAAATTAAAGGAAACTGACATTTTGAAAAATGTTGAATATCCCAAATCTTAAAATTAGAACTTTTATTTGGGAGGCTAAGGCAGGAGGATCGGTGCGAGTTCGAGACCAGCCTGGGCTACAAAAGTGAGCTCAAGGCCAGCCTGAACTGCGCAGTGAGACCCTGTCTCAAAAAGACAAAAAAAAAAAAAAAAAAAAAAAAAAAAAAAAAAAAAAAAAATGGAACTTTTGCTCCTCTTCAGTAAATGTGATTATATTGATTACTCAGTAATGTTTTTTGCTGTCTTTACAGAATTCTAGTATAATATTTGCTAGCTATAATTCTAAAAATTTATAACTTATGATATTATAACTGGGACAATTTCAAAATCTCATTGTGTCTTTTCTATTGTTATAAATAAAATAAAATCATTTTTAAATAGTAATAAAATTTCAAGCTTCATTCTTGAATGTAATTATATCTAGATATTTTTGGACTTTCTGTATAAATAAATTGCACTGTACTCAAATAATGTTTTACTTTATATTTTATTTTATTTTGCATCATTTTGTATTCATTTATGTCACTGAGCATTCATATGTTTGCATCCTACTTTATTTTCTCAACCTTCCTATTGACTGCTGAATAGTAGTGATATAAATGACTACCCTTAAATAATTTTTAATTTCCCATAAATACATTGGTTCTGGAATATGAAGGGTGATTGTTGCTTAAGGAGTTCATGCCTTTGTTAGCTTTTTAAATATAGATCCTTTATCAGATAGATAACTGAATTCAGAATGTGTCTTTCCTCTTCTTTGGAAGAACTGGCAAAATACTGGGGCTATTTCTCCTTTAAATACTTAATAAAAATTAAAGATGTAGCCAACAAAACACAGATGTTTCTTTTTTAACTTTCCATGTAGTTATTTAAAAGTATAGATCCAATGTCTTAATTATAAGAAGATCAGGTATTTTCTGTCTGCTTACATTTTGGTAAATAATTATATTTGCACATTCACTAACAAATTAAAAAAACACTTCTTTAATATGTATAAGATCTATAGTGGTATCTCATTTATCATTTGTGAAAACAGAATCCAAAAACATGAGTTGAACTAACTGGACCTTGATAAGATCCACTGTCTAGAAACTGTGGTAGTTCGAGCAAATAAATTTGGTTTATCCGAGATCACACTTGGTGAATCTTCTTTCCCATGTGGTGTCAGATTAGAACTGGTCACAAAGAGGAAATCATTCAAGATAGAAGTAAAGAAAAGTTGTTATTTGCTGTATATAATAGTTGGATTTTGTGAGGGACAGTTGCAGAGATGGTGGTAGATTCCTTTATACCTAGCGGTTGTTCAATACTCACCTGTTGATGACCTGTGACTTCGGACACATTTCATGTACTCGGGGACAGACCTCTGGAAGTGTTGGCACCCTTTCTGATAGACCAGCATGCAGACTTTGTTTCCTCTGTTGTGCCAATTTGTCGTGCTAGTCCTGCCAGGGAGCCAGCTACTCATGAACTGCCTTGCATGCACCAGGGATTTTGTCCCAGTGATAATAAATGGGAATAAGTGTCTTAATCCTATAATTCACAGAAATCCTGGTTCTCTGAATGACCCTGAATAATACCTATGACCTTTAACACCTATGAAGCCACAAACTGTGTATAAAACAAATTCAAGTTGTTTAAGCATTCTAGTGTTTTCCTTACTTGTAGCAACAACTAAAAAGGGAGATTATTGAATTACATGAGCAAATTATATGACCACCCTTAAGCCTAACAGCAGTCTTCCACACTTACTACAGTATTACATTATTATCTTTTTAACTCTTATTGTTTATGCTAAGTACTAGTTAATTATAACAATTCACATTCCCTTCACTGAACACTAAAAACAGGGTTTGAAAAATGTCTCATGCCATCTGAGGAAGAAATACTTTCATTTTACCCTACAAATACCAGCTTCAGGTCATGTCATGAAGCTGCCTGTGCACATGAGGGCACCTTGGGCAGCCTGTGTAGCTTTGCTTCCCTGCCAGTTCTCTGGCTCAGATGTTTCGTACAGTTTATTGTCAGTGCAAAGATATGAAGCCAAGACTACATGGGGATGTAGAGGCACACAACTCAGCACACCTGGCTTGTCCTGACCTCTTTATTCTACTTTCTGATCTTTGGAGAGCTTCAGATATAGACATGAAAATCTTTGTTCAGACTTAGAAATACCTTCCGCTGTATCTTTTTCCCCTAATTTTTGCTTGATGGTTCATGCCTGCTTAAATTCTAACATTTCAAGAATTGATTTACATTTCTGCTTTTGGCTTATCTTTGGTGTTCTGGTCCTAGGCTTTCTTTGGCTTCTGTCATGAAGTTTTAGCCACAGAAACTTCAGTTCTCTCTGATGAGAAGTCCCATAGTTCTCATTTCAGGCGATTGAAATGCACATTTCTATGAAATATCTTGATTTATGCCTATCACAGGGAGGAGAATAGTGTCCTTCTCTATGGAGTGTAAGTCATTTGTGGGGAAGGACTATGCCATGTTGGCTGTGATATTCCCAGCATCAATCACAGTGGCGTCTTTACGATAAAAATATATTAATTGTTGGATTGATGAATTTAGAAATGCTTTATGTATTTTGTTTTTTATATGCAACTATGTAAGTTTATTTCTTTCTATGTATATAGTCCTATAAATTCTGTGAGCAATAAGCCAAATAATATTTCACTTTGTTCTCCAATATATATATATATATATATATATATATATATATATATATATCCCAGACAAGTGCCTCTTGCTATAAAATATAACTGTGTGCTTTTCAAAGAAGCCAATTAATGGAGACACACAAATTTTCACTAATTACTCTCTACATTGGACTAGCTCTGAATATGGCTTGGAAAAAATAAGGACCTGGGATTTATGCTATATTACTCTATATCTTAATTTCTAGACTTCTCTACAGATAGATAAACAAGAGAATGGACATGCAGGTTTATTATAATGCAAAGCATTTTTACTTAATCAGTGTAAAAAAAAATTGAATTCTGCCTTTACATACTTGCTTGAGAACTAGCTGAATATCTTAAAAGATCTATATGAGCTAATTTCACTGCAATATCTGCAATTAAAACAGTATCTTTCACAAATAACATGTAATTTAGTTAACTCTGTTGTGAGTTGCTAATTTCCACTATTTTTCAACTAGAAAGCTTTGTCATCTCACGTACCTGTGCTATTCATGTGGCTCTGCTCAGCTTCCAATTGGACAAAGGACCCTTTGGTTTCAGCATCATCTGAGGTGTGACTTCCTAAGTATCGTCCGTGTGGCTTCTCACCTCCCAGGAGGCAAGTCCAGCATGGTCAGAAAGATACCAAGCTTTCAAGAGGAAGGGGAGAAGAATTAATAGTCTCTGAAGATAGGCTTTCTCCTACGGCATTCCATTAGTTAGAGCCATTCACAATCCAGCCCACAGTCAATACTATAGAACAGAATATGTTGTAGAGTGGAAAAGAACTCAAAGTGCAGCGGCCACATTTTCCATCTATCACACCGCTTTTCGTAGTGAAGGTAACTTTAGGTATGACAGAGAATACATTGAATGAATATGTGTTCTTGGAAAATAAAGATGTAATGGATGCCAAACTCTCTCCACACTGAGATAAAAGTAAAAGTCCACCTTCTTTCTCTCTAATATTTTATGCTATCATATAAATTGAAACTGCCTCAGCTTCCATTCTTTTTTATTAATTTTAATAAGAAAATAATGACAATGAGAAAGTTTCAAACCAAGTTAGTAGGACAGCCACAATAATTAATAAAATGCATATTTCTGTCTTCACAGTAGTTGTTCAGTAGTACAAGATGCAGACATGATAACTTTTTAAAACACTATTAGTACAAATATTTCTTCTCATTGAATGAAGAGAAAGTAGTTGTATACATAGTCCAATAGTCTATAATAGTAGTGGGTTATCAGCAGAATTGGCAATGTTGGAAGCTATTGGCTTGAGTCTTTTACAGCTGAGCATACTTATCTGGCTTTACTTTTTATGCCTCTTGGTTAAACTTTTCTGCTGAATGGTTAAGAACAGCTTAAAACAAGACCTATATCATAAAAAATGTAGCTTTTGTATCTGATAAGATCAGTCAAATCCCCTCAGGATTTACCTTGAAATCATGTATAGCATTTTGCAGAACTTACGTCAGTGTCAGCCATCTGGATGAGTCATGGCCATTGTTTGATGAATTTGCTCTCTGTGAAAGCCTGAGAGAATGTTTTCCCTCTAGGTGACTCTCCTTAGGCACACTATACATCTTGCATGCCTTTCCTCTGTGGTACCATAATCTCCTTGCATAGAAAATTGGGGATACCACTGAGTTATAAGATGTTACAGTATAGGTTCTCTTATGTCCTGAGTCCTCACTGACCTAGAGGCACTAGAGCCAAAATATTGACTATCTTTGTAGCCCTTCTTTCTCTCTAATTTTTTGGTCTTCAAACTTAAGTTATTAACCTTCCAGAAGAGAAGTTTAGCTACACTATTATCCTACAACGTAGACACTTGTCAGCTTCCATTCTTACACCCTTTGATACCGGGATACCTAAACTAGTAAAATGAAACAATGACTCTGATAGAAAGGCTTCTAGTCTCCATATATCAGATAAATCTGGACTTTGTATTACAAATCCATACACTCTTATTGAAAGCTTTGTGAGTGTGTTTGTTATGGTTTATGTCTAGTTTTCCCCCCAAAGCCTCATGCAGTCATTGAGTGGGGACTTCTATAGATTCAGACTTGACTCATGAGTTACTGAGATTATGTGTTTTAGTACTGATCTAGAGTTTGAGACTTGATGCATGATACCTGGGATTATGTGTTTTAAGTACTTCTGGGATTATGGATGTAGCCTAAAGTGGATAAGGCTGAAGCAGAGAGCCTGAAAGTAGTATAAAGAGCGACAGGGAGACTAGAGTTGTTGCTCTCTGCTCCCCTGGTTATTCTGTTGCCTCTGTTGCAATTGTTGCTGTTCCATCACCATGAACTGGATACTCTATGCCCGGTTCCACTTAGCCCTGGGCCAGCTGAATATGGACTGAAACCTCCACAAACTGTGAGCTAAATAAACCTTTCCTTCCTTCATTTTGAGTGTCTGGTACTTGTCCCAGCAACGATAAAAAAATGTAACTAAGACAGTGGTCAAACCAAACACAAATTTTAGAAATCCACATATCTACCCTTAGCAAATGAACACCTACATTATAAAGAGTCAAGTTATCTCTTAAAAGTAAATCAGAGACACTAGAAGAATTGTCAGAAAAAAATCAAGTATACGGTTCCTTGTTAAGCACTTCTCGATTTTTCTCAGCATGCACAAGGAGTCAAATGTACTTTATTCACTTAGTAATATTTTAATGCACTCACAAGAATTGTTGACACCACAACTCAGGCAAAACATAGTCAATATGATGTGATACATATGATATCTGGAATATGTAATAGAGAAATAATTTGCCTTCCATGTGTATTGATTTTGCAATTTTAAATCTTTACCATGATTCCATATCTAAATCAATTTCCAGGAAACTTACCATCATCTACTAAATTTAATAGTCCTATGATAGGGCATGCTACATTTGTCATGTATGTGATGTATCTTAACTGGAAAAGACAACATAGAGTCTAGCTTGCTTTGGACCACTGTCAATACTGTCAGTGTCTGATGGAGTGTGCTTCCCGCTCCGTGCCTTTCCCCTGTCCTTCAAGGAAAATTGCCCTTTTATTCATTTTTGCTCTTCCCATGACTGGCAGCTGATTTTGAAGTGTCACACCATTATTTGTTTTTTTGGATGTTACCATTTATTGCAAGGAGGATAAAATCAATGTGACATTTCCCGAACAATGATAGATGACAATACTGAATGGTCTTTAAATGCAAAAGACTAATTTTTTAAAATGTCACCCGTGTACTATTTTAGACAATGTCAGAGATAAAGTAGTAAAACTTATAGACATAAAAACTAATAAGATGTTAATGCGTTCCTTGAAGATAAAGATGCTCTCCCTACATTGCATAGGTCTCATTAACTATCTTCTTACTATTATCACCATGATACAAATCTAGTGATTTGGATAATTTAGAAAAAAGTATACATGCTTTCCTGAGTGAATGCATATATGTGTATGTAATTTTGTGTGAATACTCAGCAATCTCTAACTACAGTGATGAAAAATTAAAATGTATAAGTGTGGAAGTACAGTGTTTACATCAAGGTTTCCCCTACTAACCTGGGACAATTATCCTTTTTCTCTTAGATACTCTACCTTCAGCATTAAATAAAAATATTCCTAGAAATAAACTCAGAAGTTAAATCGAAAGACAGACAAAATTTTTAAACAATGCCTGCCACGCAGTACATAAGAAATGCATTATTTCTGTGATCATTTTAAGGATGCTTTGATATGTCATTACATACTCAGTTGTACATAGTAATGGAAATGCTATTGTACCATCTTGCTATTGTCATTGTTACTCATATTTTCTAAGTTTTTGTGATGTTCATTTTTTTATAGTAACTGATTTATATCTCAAAATGTATTTCACTAAATCTAAAATAAGACTCTGAACATTCTGAAAACTCTAGAACAGATGGTGACAAAACAGTTGAATAGAAGGCCAGAAAATAGCTTCACACTTATAATTAGTAATTCCTTTTCAGGTAGAGATTTGGATTCTCCATGAACATCTGCCATAGTTTGAGACCAATGATTATATTTATTATCATTCCTCCACCTTTGTGATACGTAGTAATTATTTTTATCGTGAGAAGCTGATACATATGTGTGTAGATGATAGACCAGTAGCATCGGTGTCTCTGTCTTCTTGTTAGAAGAGAAATTTCCTTCTAACTTTAGAAGTACTAAAGTTTGGTGGCATAATCTAAACATTTGCTGGTTTAATAATATACACAAGTGGTTATGATGTTTAAATCCCACCTCTACAGAAGAAAGCCAGTGAAGCTTAAAATTTATCCCACTCCGAGGAAAGAAATATAAAGCAAAACTGTCAGATTCACCCATAAGGCACCAGGAAAAGCATCCCTAAACATCCACGTGAAGTTTCTCTTGGATTCCCTGGTGTCAATAGTCCCTTCTTTTCTTATGTTTCAAACAACTTCTTCCAGAAGTTTATACCTAGAAAAGTACGAATTTTAAATCATTCTGTTTTTCAAATTTCTGAGCTCTATGCTTCTAGTAACATCTTTTCCATTAAACTGAAAGAACATAAGGTGGGAATGAAAAAAAAAAAAAAACAAGCAATTGACAGAGCTTTGCCAAGGTTTTCATGGAAAACAAGTTCCCTCACCTGACATGTCCATCAATTTGTCCATGCAACATGGGACTAACTCACTTTGCAGCCACATTGGGTTGTATGAGGACCCCTAAAATGAGTTTATGTCTGAGTAATCAAAATCTGAAGAGGCCCTTACCTTAGTATGGACTGGGACAAGGGGCAGAGTAGAAAAAGAAGTCTTTGTAAATGAGTTTAACTTAAGATTTTGATAAGAAGGAAAGATGATGGATTTTGTGAGTGGGTCTTATATGAGTGCAGTAACACAAGAGAGGAGAGAGAGGAAAAGTGGAGCCAAATCAGAAACAAAGACCTGGAGAGGAGAAAGAGGCAATGCAACTGTTAAGGTAAACATTACAGGGCTGGAGAGATAGTTTAGTAGAATAAGTGCTTGCTTGGCAAATACAAGGACCTGAGTTCAATCCTCAGTTACACACACACATACACACACACATACACAGTATTGGAATAGTTAATGTTTTCAATAAGTAAATAAACAAATAAATAAATAGGTATTTACATGATAGATCAATTGACTGATAAAGATTACAATGACACAGCCACAAGCTAAGCAGTACCTGCCACCACCAAAAGCTCTAGAATTCTACAGAACAAAATCTTCCATACAGTTTCTGGAGGAAGACCAGACACAATAACACCTGGACTTCAGAATTCTGATCTTCACAATCAGGAAAGAATGCATTTCTCTTGCTTTAAAGTACCAGTTTATGGAGAATTTGTTTGAGTAGCCTTAAGTAACTCACTATCATACTTACTGAGATCTGTAGAGTTGCAGTAGGTTAAACAAAATATTCTATCTTTGAAAACAATATATCATCACTTTGTTATAACACTACACAAGCTAAGTCAAAGGATAAATAACAGAGGTGACCACGGATTCAGGGACCTACCTCTATGTCTTTTCCAGCTTATGTTCTGACTGGGTTCCTACTGCACTTTCAGGCAGAAGTCTTTCCACTGAAATGCTAACACAACAACATTTCTTTTTTTTTTTTTTTTTTTTTTTTTTTTTTTTTTTTTTTTTTTTTTTTTTTTTTTTTTTTTTTTTTTTTTTTTTTTTTTTTTTTTTTTTTTTTTTTTTTTTTTTTTTTTTTTT
>PVJA010023872.1:0-20358 GCA_004027025.1 Myocastor coypus | reverse complement strand
ACACAACAACATTTCTACGGACACAACACACAAAAAAAATCACCAGAAATTAAATGCTCCCACTTTGAAATTCCAGATCACTAGCAACATAAATATCCTACTATGTGTGTGACCAGTTGAAAGACTCTGGAAATTCTTAGTGAGTTAATGTACAGA
This sequence comes from Myocastor coypus, assembly GCA_004027025.1. NCBI lineage: Eukaryota > Metazoa > Chordata > Mammalia > Rodentia > Myocastoridae > Myocastor > Myocastor coypus. The sequence goes on along the minus strand of PVJA010023872.1, from coordinate 20,202 downwards.
CCCACACATTTAACTGTTTTGGTCATGAAATACTCACAAGCATATAATTATCTTATCTATGCATAAAATTTAGAATTTTAAGCATATCTTTCTTTTGTAAAGTACAGTAGATGCGATTGTGAAAGAAAACAAAAAAGTAGAAACAGTAAGCCTTCCAGTTTAGCAGCCATATGGGGGAAGAGAAATGTTTGGAATTAGAGGAGCTGGAAGTGTTCTGTCATGTTTAGGCACCTAGAGCATGTTCTCAAATAAGTGTAGGGAAGACAGCAAGTTTAACATACACCGTCCTAGTCCAACAAAAGAAGGAAACAGCACCATGCTGATTTTGATAGGCTGGATAATACCATTTGTTTCTAATACGAAAGAAAAAAATTTTAGAAAAAAATTATTTTCTTTTTCAAACGACATTATTGGTCACTTCCATTTATATGCAAAAAATAAATTAGTAGAATTGTCTGGATAGTGTATCTGAGAAAGATAGAAGCAGAGACAGAGAGACTTAGATAGATGATAGATAGATAGATAGATAGACAGACAGACAGACAGACCAACAGATAGATGGATGATATTAGCTAATAAATGCTTAAAAGGATAGGTAAATAGATAAAGTTTTGTTGGTAAACTCATATTTGGAGCTTTTTTCTTTAGTAAAGTGCTTTTTTGTAACAAATATATCATGGTTTTAAAAGGTTTTGCTAGCACTACAAATCATCACCAATCATAAATTAGAATGTCAACTTTTGTGAGATAGTACAGTTCCATTATCACTGTACAATCATACTTCTTCCCCATATCTGTTTTCATGAATGGGGAAATGAGGGAGGGTATCATCTAGAAAATGTCCAATGGACTCTTCATGCTTTTTTCCTATGGGTTATGGTAACCATGTACACAACTCTGCCAGTTTCATCTCCTACCTGCATTATTGAAGAAACAGCTCAGACCAAGCATGAGGGCAATGACTTACTGCTATGAAATAAAGCATTCATAATTATTTCCTTGAGAGTTTCAGGACCCTAGCTCCAAGGTCGTCTGTTATCTGCACTTTGAAATCTGAGCATTTATCTAGTGCACTGGGATTGTCACTTCAAAGAACTGACCTTGCATTTTGATGATAAAACTGCATATGGAAAAGAAAGAAAATTCGCCTATAAAGCTTAGTGAATGCCAGAAGTAACAATGTAGGAAAACAGTAACAATTGCTTCAAAAGAAATATTTACTTATTTACCTGTAAAATTTTATGGTTTAACTTTTAAAACTATATTGGACACATGCAAAACTGCAGGAAACTTTTATTATTAAGTAAAAGCATCTCATTTTTCTTTCTGTTCCAGGGAAATACTTTCCCCATAGGAGTGAAAAATAAGTTCATTTCAACCTAGAAAATCAATGGGCCAAATAAAAGAAGAAAGGAAAGAAAGAATAAGAAAATATAAGAAAAAGTCAATGGATTATATTTTATATAGCAAACTGACACCACAGCTGTACTATAAATAAGATAAACTGCTTGATACTTCCTTGGGAAGGAAGGTTTTCACTGAATTACCTACAGTTTCCATTTGGATGACACAATTGCACAAGTTTATTTAATTGTTTTAAAATAATATTCCTGGTCCAGTAATATTTTTTCTATGTGCCAATTAAACCATTGATCTTCATTAACTCTACTTCCTGATCCACTGCCCCTGCAAGACTCAATAGATGCCCCTGTTCTCTATGTTGTTGTTCATGAATGTAAACTTCATCAACCACCTGCAGAGTTACACTGTTATCAAATATTCCACTTTTTAAAATAATATTGGTTTGTTTAATAATTGATACTATATTGTCAGATATCTCAACTTAGTTTTTTTGAATACTCAGTCTCCATAACAATTCAAGATAAGAAAGCTCTAAAATATACCACAAAGAACGGTATTTTTTCCTATATAGTGAAAGGTATTTCCTACCAAAAATATTTCCTACCACGTAAGTTTGGAGTGAAAGCATGATAACTTGATAGGTATTCACCCTTGAGGCATACTGTAAGTTCCATTGGGTAAATTAGGATGTGCTACCAGTTAGTCAAGCTAGAGTTTGCTTTTTCCTAGACACTTGGAAATTTTACAAGGAAAGTTGTCATTATGAAGAACATCTCAGTGCCTAGCTCATTCCATTTTAAACGCTTGTATCGTCATGATACAAGAAATACATTATCATAGATTTTTTTTTCATTTAGTCACATTTTTATATAGTTTATTCACTTTCAATCACAGCACTCCTCAAGGTAGAAATACTGTGTGACTTTGCTTAGACTTGTGTTGATGTAGGTGTTTATAATTAAAGCCCAAATTTATTTTATTTGTGATTATAGATCTAATTTCAATGATACATCACTGCTATAGTTTGTGCCTAGCTGTCCACCCAAAGCCTCATGCAGTTAGGTGAGGGGATGTCTAGAGTTTGAGACTGACTCACTATACACTGGGATTATAGCTCTGAGTATTGCTGGGATTATGGGTGTGTGTACCTTCCTCAATCTGGGGTGTTAGCCTGAATGCAATATAAGAGAGACAGGGAGACAAACTCTGATACCATTGTTGCTGTTCTGCCTCCACGAACTGCTGCTCCCTGCCATGTGCCCTTCTGCCTTGGAGCCAACTTAGTACGGACTGAAACCTCCAGTACACGTGAGCTAAGTAAATCTTTCCTTCCTTCATTCTGAGTGTCGAGTATTTTTCCCAGCACCAAGAGAAGAGTAACTGAGACAATCACATATAAATTGGAGGCACATTTATGACTCAAAGTGTATTTTCCTGACATACTGAAACATTTTACATGCCATCAGGTCTCACTACAATTTTTGGTGCACTCTCAGTCTACTTCTACATTATATTTTGAGTAGCTCTAATGAATTAACAATTTAGGATGTTAGCTTATTAGAATTGTGCCGGCTGCTGTTAAATAAAGTGGAAGTATGGGTAGGTAAAGTTGTGCATCTTAGAAAGCTTTATGAAAATATGAAAAAGAATTAACTTCTCTTACTACTCTTTTCCTTACTGAAACTAGCAAGCAAAGCAACTCATAGTTTTTTTTTTTTTTTTTTTTTTTTTTTTGTGGGACTGGGGTTCAAACTCACGACCTTGCACTTGCCCAGCAGGCACTTGTGCCTCAGAGCCATCTCCCCATCTCCCCCAAAGATACCATACCGAGAGTGGGGTTCGAACCCACGCGGGCACCAGCCCATTGGATCTTAAGTCCAACGCCTTAACCACTCGGCCATCCCGGTGTTTCATAGTTTTTAAATTTTATTTATTTATTCATTTTTCTTGTTTCAGAACCTTTGTTGTTTGTTCACTTATTTTTATGGCCGGCTCAGCCCGCCCCAAGGGCAAGGCTGGCACAGCATGTAGTGCGGGGGGATCGAACCGCGGTCCCTGAAGCCGCCCAAGCTTTCCCAAGCAGCAGCTTTAGACCACTGAGCCATCCCGCCGGGCCCCGCAACTCATATTTATAAATTGGTTTTTTTAATATAATTCACAGAAGCCTGTCAAATGGAAGAGAAGTTTTCTATAATGGCTTTCTGGCTGGCTCTGGTGATACAGTATATTGTGCATTAGAATTACTTATGAAAACTCGTGTTATATAGACGTCTACATTGAAGACTATGTCTCGCATTCACATTCTCAAGAAAGCGACTTGGTTCTGTGCATTTAAAAAAAAGCATTCTGATAAGTACTACTGGATGGAAAACTCTACAATGAAATAAGCAACCATATATTCTATCTTCTAGATTATTAGTCAGATCTATTTCTCAATCCATTGTCTTAAACTTTTAAGAATAATTAAGAATGCTACCATTTTATTTCAGTGTCATTTGGTGGCAGTTTCATTTTTTACTTGACAATTGTTTGAGGATTACTTTTTCATTTCACTAAATTTTACCTTTATATGTATGACAGTTCTCTTTTCTGTTATGAGACCTTACTTTGCTATTGCTTCTACTTTTAGCTGATACTGTACATAATTTCATATATTTTTAGCTTTGATCATCTCTTATACATGTGTCCCCTTTAAAATTGTGTTTACAACTATAAATATCTCTGAATATTGTAACCAAATGAAAGAACTAGTCAGTACACATGTTAATTTTCTATTAAATAATTCCACTTTCATATTTCAAGTTTTTTAATTTTATATTTTATATTTTATGTTATTGTAGTTCTATGAAATGAGGATCTTGACCATAAGAAAAAATGCTCTGTTACTGAGCTGAATTCCAGGGATATTGCTGTATTTTAAATTTCTACCTTGATTTTACTAAAAAAGAGCATGATAATATCTAATCACTGAATTTCACTGATGTTTCCCTTATAGCAACACTCAATTTTTAATCTAAGTCTCACCTTCTTGATGGAAGCAATTCAAGCATTTTCTTAGCTTGTTTCAATATCTACCACACTATTATTAATTTAAAAGGAAAGTTATATGTTATTTTCTAATTTAAGACTTTCAAATTTTTCATAATATTTGTGATCATTAATCTTGGTATGTCAAATTTATTGGATTAAGAATCACTGAGCAAAGTGCAGCCTATCCAGCAGCCAGGGATCCCACCTGAGTGAGACGTCCCCTGGCCCACATGAAGCTCAGTTGACACAGCAGCCAGGCCCACCTCATAAGTGAGACTCCCTCCCCGGCACACAAGCAGTTCGGCCAACCCAGTAGTCCAGACTGGCCAAACAACCCTCAAGCAGGCAATTCTCTACCAAAGGTCACTGCTATACAGAATGATACAGACAAGGAGCAAAATGCAATCTCAGGTCCTGAGCCCACCTGAAGCAAATACAGGAGACACTACCATAGAATAAAATGGGAATTAGGCAGCCAAAATCTCTGAATTAGTAGCATATGAAGTAAACCAACAGATGCAGAAACATATAGAGGAATTTGGATTGGACATAAGCTCTGCAGTTACAAAAGAAATCTCTGAATTACTAGAGCCGGAAGAAAAAAAAAGGTGCAGAAATGCATAGAGAGATTTAGATCACAAATAGTCTCTGAAGTAAAAATAACCATCTCTGAACTATTAGTATCTGAAGCAAAAGAATAATTATAAAAAGATAGAGAGACAGCCAGGTGTGGTGGCACAAGCCTATAATCCCAGCACTTGGGAGGCTGAGGCAGGAGGATCAGTGCGAGTATGAGACCAGCCTGGGCCACAAAAGTGAGTTAAAGGCCAGCCTGAACTGCATAATGAGACCCTCAAAAAGACAAAAAAAAAATATATAGAGAAAATGAGAACAAAAACAATACCTGAAGTAGAAAAAGAAAGGGTAACTATAATGAAAGACTTAATAAATGCCTCTAAAGAATACATTGATAAAAAAAATTAAAGAATAGAAAAAAGATGGAATCATACAATGAGCAATATAGGAAAGAAATAGCATGAAACAGGTTCAAAGAGATATACAGGACAATCAAATCTCAATCACAAGATGGCAATCCCATATGAAAAAAAGTGAGGATAGGATTTCAGATTTTGAAGACAGAGTCACATTTAGTGAAAAGGTAACAAAGGATCTCTTAAAAGCAACCAGGATGCAGGAAAAAGTAATTCAACAACTGCAAGATAATGCAAAAATAAACAATGTGAGATTAATAGGAATCAGTGGGTTAGAAGGAGTCAATACAAATTATATAAAAAGAATATAGGCAGAAGTAATGGCAGAAAACTTTCCAAATATGAGAAAACAATTGGACATTATGGTAACTGAAGCATACAGAACTCTAAATAACATCAACTTGACTAAAAACACACCCAGACATATAACAGTCAAGATCCCAGAAATCCAGGAGAAGAATAATATGCTAAAATCTGCTAGAGCAAAGAAACAGATCACATTAAAGGAAGACTCATCAGAAAAAACAGCAGATTTCTCTTCAGAAACCATGAAGTCAACAGGAGCATGGAGCAGAGTGCTTCAAGTCCTCCATGAAAACAAATTCCAAACCTGACTGCTATACACCACAAAACTCTCTTTCAAGTCTGAAGGAGAAGTAAAGTACTTCCACGACAAGGAACAACTAAAGAACTTCATGATGTCAAAGTCAACCCTACATAGACTGCTAAAAAGGAACAAACAGTAGTAAGTAAAACACATGTCAATCATAAGTCAATATATTTCAATTATAATGTAAATGGACTCAATTTTCCAATTAAATGATATAGACTTGCAGAGTGGGTAAGAAAACAAAATCCAACCATATGCTGTATAGAAGAAACACACTTAACTTGTAAAGAAACTCATAGGCTAAAAGTTAAAGAATGGAAAACAATACTACATGTCCAAGCACCTCAAAAAGAAGTAGGGGTAGCAATCCTGTTTGTAGACAGTCTAAACTTCAAAGCAAGACTGATCAAACAAACAAAGAAGGCTATTACATACTACTTAGGGGCAAAATTCAAGATGAAGAGGTAATACTCATAAATATGTATGTACTCGACATGGGAGAACCAAGTTATATAAGACAAATCTTAATGGAAGAAGAAATCTAATATGCAATACCATAATCTTTACAGGAGACATTAATGCCCTCTTATCCCAAAAAGATAGGTCAAGTAGACAAAAAATTAGTGAAGAAGTAGCAGAACTGAACCAGCCCTTGACACAACTGGACTTAGTGGACATACACAGAGTGTTCCACCCAGCCACTTCTGAATACACATTTTTTTCAGCTGCACAAGGACATTTTGCAAAATTGACCACATACTAGTGCATATGCCATGCTTAAGTATATGCAAGAAAACAGAAATTATTCCATGCATATTATGTGACCACAGTGCAATTACACTTGAAATAAATGACAAAAGAAGTCACAACAACCCCATAAATATATGGAAAGTAAGCAACACCCTTGTCAGCAACCAATGCATTACAGATGAAATTAAACAAAAAATTAAACAATATTTACACTTTAATGAAAATTCAAACACAATCTATCAGAATTTATGGGATGCAATTAAAGTAGCTCTTAGAGGGAACTTTATAGCCCTGAACTCAGACATTAATAAAACAAAATGGGAACAGATAAATACTCTCTTTTAGCACCTAAACTGACTAGAAAAGGAAGAGCAAATGAAACCCAAAGCCCAAAGATGGGAGGAAATTATAAAGATTAGAGCAGAAATTAACTCAATTGAGACAAAGAGAACAATACAATGAATTAATGAATCAAAAAGCTGGTGTGTAGAAAGTTTAAATAAAATTGATAAGCCCCTGGCTAACCTCATCAAGAAGTAGAAAGAAAAGACTCAAATTCAAGCAATAAAGAATGAAAAGGTTGACATTACTACAGATTCAGCAGAGATTCAGATGAGCATTAATAGCTACTTTGAGAATCTTTACTCTCAGAAAATTGAAGACATGGATGAAACGGACAGATTCCTAGAAAGGTACAAATTACCAAAACTAATTTAAAAGTTATAAGAATTCTCAATAACCCAGTAACAGTCAGTTAAATACAAAATGTAATAAAAAGTCTACCAGCAAAGAAAAGTCCAGGTCCTGATGTATTCATAGATGAATTTTATGAGAAATTTACAGAAGACATAATTTCAATACTCTTCACACTGTTCAATGAAATTGAACAGGAGACAATCCTCCCAAAACCATTCCTGGAGGCAAATATTACGCATATATCAAAACCAGAGAGATATACAACAACAACAACAAAAAGAACTACAGGCCAACTTCTCTCATGAACATAGATGTAAAATCACTTAATAAAATCCTCATCAATAGAAAACAGCAAATCATCAAGAAGATTATACAGAACGACCAGGAAGGATTCAGCCGAGAGATGCAAGGATGGTTTAATACATACAAATCTATAAAGGTAATACACTATATCAATAGAGCCAAAGCTAGAAGCCATATGATCCTCTTGAACATATACTCATAAGGGAAATAAACCAGCCCTACATATGTCAATATAGTATAGTCTCCCTAGTGTAAGGACTCAAAAGAAGATAAATAAATAAATAAATAAATAAATAAATAAATAAATAAATAAATTTTGGTGTGCTAGGAATCAAACTTAGGACCTTTCATTTTCTGCATGTTCAACCTCTATAATTTTTTTTCTTTTTTTTAAAAGGGTGACTTAAATACAAAACTCACTTGGAAGAGTTAAAAAATTAAGGTTTATTGAATGTGTTAATGTTTAATTTCTTGACCAATCTTACATACCTATATATGTTAATCTAATAGATTTGATGATAAAAATACATAATACAACCATCGTTAAATTTTTTATTGCTTTGAAATTCTATATTATATGTACTCTTGGCTGTTACTGTTTTTTCTATTTTTGTTTCTTCTATTTTTACTCTTTAAAATAAAAATTAAAAAAGAAGAATCACTGAGCAGATAAGCAGAGCATGATGTCACATGTGACTGGATGGGTCATGGAGGTCAGGCTTTGGGTACCAGACCTGATGCCCTACCCTTGACATTCTGCTGCTGTTTCCCTGCCCTTGCTTCCTGCTGTCCTGTACTGAGCTACTTTGCTCTGCTTTATCTTTCCAGGTTGCGATTTCTGCCTCAGCACCACGGTCATGTAGTAAAGCTCCTGAAATATGATCTAACACAAACTTCCTTCAGGTTATGGGTCTCATCAGCAGGAAGACTAACTAACACAAAAAATTGATGCCAAGTGTGTGGTCATTCTAGTGACTGTACCTGATGACAGGTTTAGAAGCTATTGAATCTCAGTTGGGGACAAATTTCCAAAGTTCTGAGAAGTATGCTACAGAGGCCCTAGAGCACTGTAAACAGAGCCCGATCAATGAGTTCTTACATATAATCAAAGACTACATTGGTAATTGAACTAGAGGCCATATGTATCTCATTATGGCAGAAAATTCGCCTATATTTTTCCGATGTCCTCTGGTTTTGCAGACTGAGGCTAAGGTGGCAGACGAATTACTTGGCTGAGGAAATTTGAAGACACCCCAACATTCAAGCTCTAGCACAGACACTGCTGGTTACCTTTATGTAGGTCAACAGTGAAAATCAGTAGCAAAAAGAAGGGCAGAAAAATTTGCTGAATTTAAATTTTGTTCCAAAAGAACCACGAGAGAAGATGGGGCAAATGATGTGCAGCTGATGTAGAGATTTGAATTATGAAAATGAAACGAAATAAAACAAATACTTAGTGCAAAAACAAGAAGCATGCACCCTTCAGGGCATCTCAGCACTTAGAAAGTCTCTAGTATGGCAAGGTCAAGGAGGCAAAAATGTAAGTCTTTCACTTGAGAAGATCCTCTCTGGCACCCTTGGTGGATAGAAGTTGCCTGGGAATCCTGTGTCCTGGAATGCCATTCTCCTCAGGCATTCATAGGCCACTGCAGCTATGGTCCAACAAGAGCTAGGTACTGGTTCAATTTACAGTGGACCTTGGCACCATTCACATGACACTAGGTTTACCGGCATGAAGAATTCAAGTGCTATGGAGTCAGAAAAGCTTCCATGTAGATATCAGAGGAAGAAATAATCTAGTCTCCTGGGTAGGAAGCACATGAAGGAATGCTTCTAACTTAAAATTTTAAAATTTTCATAGTATTTATGGCATTAATCCTGATAGTTCACATTTATTGGATTAAGGATCACTGGGCAGAGAGGAAAAGCACGTGATCATTTGTATTAAACACGTGAGAATGAAACTAAAGGACTAGACAAGACCCCAGATTAATAGAGATGCTGAGGACGAGGACATCAATCAAGGAGAGCTGTAATCTCTGAGTAGAGGCAGCCCACGCCCACGGATGTGTGGCTGCAACAACAAGGCTCTGCGTGCTGGCTGCCCAGACCCCATTTTGCCTTTGTGTTCCATAGATGCTGGATAAGTTACTATCACATGTAATGTGTGTCCTATTTCATTTCAAACTTGCTTTGTCACAATTACTTTCTTTCTACCCATTCCTCTCTTCTGGAATGGAAATGCTTACTGTTTGCCACTGTATCATGGGATTAACAAACTCATTTTTCCAATTTTTACAGAGATTCAGAGCTATGAATAGGCCCTCAATTTTAGAAGACACTTGAACTGGGACTTTAAAATATTGCATCAATGGAGACTTTGTGAACATGTTATTGCCGTTTCTCTTTAAGTATGATAGTTACATAGTCGTATTAAGTTATTCTGAAGCCGGGCATGGTGGCGCACGCCTGTAATCCCAGCACTTGGGAGGCTGAGGCAGGAGGGTCATTGTGAGTTCAAGACCAGCCTGGGCTACAAAAGTGAGCTCAAAGCCAGCCTGAACTGCACAGTGAGACCCTGTCTCAAAAAGCAAAAAAAAAATAAATAAATAAATAAAAATAAGTTATTCTGAATTATAAACTTGTTATCGTAATTCTTTGGAAGTTAAGTACAAAGAGGAGTTTTCATGTTGACCTTGAAGTAAAGCTGAAAAGGAACAGATTGTGAACATTTATCCTGATATCGACCTTTATGGATCAAGAAATTACCTGCAGATTAACAGAGTACACTTTTGGCTGGGGCTGGGTGGGCCACGGAGAGCTGGCCTTCATGGCTACATAGATAGTCCCTTGCCTGTCCCTCTGATATTGTTTTCCACTGTACTTTCTCAGTCTCATGAACTTAGAAGCTTTGCTCTGTCATGAATATTCGAGTTAAATTATCTGCCTTGAGGTCTGCTGCCCGTGTACTTAGTTTTCTACACCAGGAGCAAAAACTAAACATTTCCTCTTTTAAGTTGAGAGTCTGAAGTATAGTTTGTCTCAACAATGGGAAAGTTCAACATGACAGTATTTAAAACTTTCTTTTTTTGTGTTTCACTTGTCAAAACTATGCTAGATAAGTGAAGAATCTTGATTTTGTTCCTCATAGATTCACAAATAATAAATATAAGCTACTCGTTTCTACTTTTTAAGCACTTCTCATAAATATATTTATGCAAAATATCTTGGTCTCCTTAAAAATATTTCATTTCCCTATTCTTCCTACTCTTCACCTTGACTATGCTATTTATAAATATAGTCAATGAAACTCTTTATTTTTCTTTATATTTAATTTCTATTGCTGTTGTAATTAACTACCATGAACCATGAGCACGTGGATGGAAATATGATGAATTTGTTGGTTCACAGTTCTGTAGTCCAAAAGTCCAAGGTAGTAAGTTGAATAATAAGTTTAAATGTTGCTAGGCCAATGTCAAGGACTTGGCTGGCCTCTAGTACTTAATATAAGCTCTGGAAAAGAAAGTGTTCTCAAGCTTATTCAAGTTGTCAGAATTCAGTTCCCTGTGGTGATATCAACTGAGTTCTCTTTCAGTGATAGTTGTCAACCATGAATCATTCTAATATTAAGAAACTACCCACTTTACCTAGCTCATGATCTACTTCAACTGTAGTGTTTCCAGAGTGGTTAATGTTGTTTTCATATTTTGAATTTTTCTTGTTTCCATTCTGTCCCATCTTCCTGCCTCTAGCTAGGCTACATTTTTTTTCAAGGCTGTCTTTGATTGGTTTAGAATTGTTATTACATTTGCAAAGACTGTACTCCATGAAATGTTAAATATTCATAGTAATGAGGGCATATTTTGCTCCTAGGAGCCATTTTTTTCTGTGAACATTTCTGATATGAAAGTCATAAAGCCTCATCAAAAGTTTATATTTGTTCTACTCTAGTGTGAATCCTCCAATGTATTCTAAAGTTCTACTGTTTCTGTGAGTAAACCAATTAAAAGTCTAGAATTCAAGACTCCTTACAGTTATTCTTAAAAGAGGCATGTGAGGGCCAGCAAGATACCTCAGCAAATTATAACCACCTGCTTAAGCAGAGACAGGGACAAGGTTTTGATACCCAGCATGTGCTGGCCCTACCCCCAGAGTTCTCTGAGATTGGGGGTGATTGAGACTGGATGTGGTGGTGCACACCTCTAATCCCACTGCTTAGGATTCTAACAACTGCAGGATTACTATTAAGTCCAATCTGTGAAGGGAGGCCCTGTTGACCCTGTAGACATTGTGCTAAATACACATACAAAACACAATAAAATAAAAATTAAAAAAGAAGCATGTTGCCAGGCGTGGTGGCTCACGCCTGTAATCCCAGCACTTGGGAGGCTGAGGCAGGAGGATTGGTGCGAGTTCGAGACCAGCCTGGGTTACAAAAGTGAGCTCAGGATCAGCCTCAACTGCATAGCAAGACCCTGTCTCAAAAAGAAAAAAAAAAAAAAAAAAAAGAAGCATGTCAGTCATATTAACCACTATCATTTTTAAGATCATTTTTCATAGGTGGTAGAGAGATAGTTGAGTGGAATAAGTGCTTGCCTGGCAAATATCAGGTCCTGGGGCCCATCCCTGGTATGGCAAAAAATATAAATAAATTAATTAAACTTAAAAGAATGGCTACAAGGATAACCAATATTTTGGCCCTAGCTCTTCAAGATCAGTGAAGACTTAGGACATGAGAACCTGTACTGTAACATCCTATAACTCAGTGGTGTGACATATTTTCTCTCCAAGTCTAAGGAGAGTCACCTAGAGAGAAAACATTCTCTCAGGCTTTCACAGAGAGCACACTGGTCAAGTAATGGCTATAACTCAGCTAAGGGGCTGACACTGTCAAAAGATCAACAAACAGCTGTACATGGTTTCGGAGTAAATCCTGAGGGGATATAAATGACTTTGTCAGAGACAAAAGTTACATTTTTGTTATATAGATCTTGCTTTAACTTGGTCTTAACCATCTAGCAGAAAAGTCTAACCATGAGGTATAAAAAGAAAAGCCATATTAATATGCTGAGCTGTAAAAGGTTCAAGTCAATAGCTTCCAACATTGCCAGTTGTGCTGATAACCCATTAGTATTATGGAATTTTGGACTATACATACAGCTATTTTCTCTTAGTTCAATATAAAGAAAAATTTGTATTAATAGTGTTTATTGAAAATATCATGTCGCATCTTATGCTCTAAACAAAGATAAGAATATGCATTGTATCAATTTTTGGAACTGTCCTACTAGCCTGCCTCATTGCTATTTCTTTTCATTAAAATTAATTTAAAAATTATTTTTCATAACTAGAGATATCACAATTTCAGGTTAGTATTGTTTTTAGTATGAACATAAAGCAATGACTTAATTTATTTGGTAGAAGTTGGAAAATTTAAGAGAAAATTATACAAGCGAAATTACTCTATTAGTATTGCATACACTTAAAATAAAATACGGCATAACTACTATCCAAAGATCATAGTTTTAATTTCACTTGTTATTTGAGACATTTTTGTTCTGATTTTTGTAGCAATATGGAGAGATTGTATCTATAACATGTATTTATACCAAGATATTATATAAATAAACAGCCTACATCTTTATTTATAAAAATGTTTTATTTTTGTGGAGTTTTGAGTTCTAACATGTAACCTACAAATAATTCGTATCGAATTTTCCCTACCTATGCCTGTGATTTTTTGATATAATTACATTGAATGTACTTTAAAATGTAGTAGAAAGAATTTTAAGTATATTTTCTCTTATTTTTAATAAGGACTGTAATAGTTCTTAATTAAAGGTAATGGTTTGGGCAGGCATTACATTATTATTATAGGGTTTTTTTTAATATGTGAATTTGCCTTTTGGAACCTCTTATGAAGATAATATATATTTTTGTCACAGGCACATTAAAATGATAAATTATACTTACAGAATTCCCTTTTGCTTATTGAAATTAAAGCCTCTTTTATAATAGTATGTAATCTAGTATGATTAATTTATTTGACAATATTTTATTTAGGATCCTTGCATCTATCTGAAGGCTCCTTTCTAACTTCTGCCTTAGCAGTATTTGCTGTCACCTTACTGAAACAATTTGCTAACTGCTGCTTAAGTTGAAAGAAAAATGTTGAGATGGTTTCTTATTATTTCTAAGCTCTGAAAGGTTAGAATCATCTGAAAACTATATATTATATGTAAAGCACTCATAATTCAAAAGTATGGACCTCTGAAATAATCGAATCATAGACCTTTACTGTGGGAATTACTTTGACTAATTCCCCATTATCCTTCCCATAATTATTACATTATTAAGATGTTTTACTTCTCAGCTTTTATTGAATCGAAATTACCATTAAGACAAAAGACATCATTTTATATGTCACCTAAGAAAATAAAAAGTCATTGCCAATTAATCTATGGCTCCTTTTATTATTTCTTAGAAATTTAGAAGGGTTTTTATAATAATTTAGATCCAGGTATGTAAAAATATATATCTTGTTAATGCACAAGCGAAAATAAAATGATATTGTTATCCTGAAGATCTTTTCATGTTCAAATCCCGCGCTCTTCAATCACCTTTAACCTTGGAATGTCCATGTTCTTATTTTAGCTATACGCTATGGTACTCTCAATATGAAGATCAAGGATTCTTTCCAGATGGACCTAAGTCGTTTTTCTGTTTGATTACTTGTCTTGTGCATAACGTGCTGATTAGTTTGATGCTGGCTATTTCATCATTCAAGAGATGTCATAAAAATTAAATCCCGTGATTTTTCCTCAAAATTTAATTGCATTTGGTTCAATAGGATTAGAAATTTCATTTTCCAAGTCAGGCCGCTAAAAATAATAGGTAAATTTGTTCAAGTTAAAAGTAACTCTTAAATAGGGCTGGCTCAATAGCTCAGCAAATTAAAGTGCATGTGTAGTCATACGCAGAGATGGAGTTCGATTGACGATGTGTTGTTCCAGCCCAGACCCCAGGGCATGCTGAGATGGCGATTGAGACTGGGCATGGGCGTGCACTTGTAATCCCAGCACTTGGGAGGCTGAAAAGAGGAGGATCACTATGTGTCTAATTTTTGTAGTGAGACTCTGTATACCCTGTACTAAACACACTTCAAAGAAAAAAGAAAAAGGGGAAGAAAAACTGACTCTTAAAATGGCTATTAGGTGAATCATAAATGAAAGAAAATTGACTAGAAGATAGATCCCAACTCAAATATTAAAATGTGAAAATAAAGGAATTGTAGATTGATAAAATAACTTTATTTCTTAAAAATTATTCATGCATTTGAGATCATTGAATATAGTCTTATATTTTTGTGATTGTTAAACATTTTTGTGGACCATCTATTTCTGTTGATTTTAGATTCCATCAGTTTTACTAGTATTTTATATTGTTCCCTCCGCTCAATTAGCAGATTTATTTTCAATTGATTGGTTCTGAAAACCTAACTTTTGAATTACTTCTTTGTCTTAATTACTGTTCTCTTGTTAGGACAAATACTCAACACTGAAAATAAGGGAAGGAAAGGTTCATCTAGCTCACAGTTTGTGGACGTTTCAACCCACACTCAGCTGGCTCCAAGGCAGAGTGGCACATAGCACAAAACAACCTTTCACATCAGCCTCAAAGAGAGCAAAGGCATTGGCAGCAGCGCAGACAGCTCCCTAGCCTCTTCCTTGTCCTTACAGTGAAATGTAAATTACCTGCCCCAGGGCTGGTGTAGCATCCACACTGACAATAATCAGTCATGAGGGGCCGGGGAGATAGCTCCGAGGCACAAGTGCCTGCTGGGCAAGTGCAAGGTCGTGAGTTCGAACCCTGGTCCCACAAAACAAAACAACAACAACAAAAAAAATCAGTCATGAACTCTAGAAGCTGCCCCATGACTGCATGAGGCTTTGCGGGGAAGTAGACGCAAACCATGACACTCTAATAGAGCTTTTATAAAATTCATTTTTAAGGGCTGACCAAATAGCTCAGCAGATGAAAGTGCTTGCAAGCAGGCACAGGAGCTGAAGATTCAATGCCTGGGCCTACGCTGCTGGTCCTGCCCCTGGGGAGAGCAGAAAGGTCAATTGAGACTGTGCATGGTGTCTCTTAGGAGGCTGTAAGAGGTGGGTCACTAGGAGTACAGTCTTGTAGTGAGACCCTGAACACCCTGTACACCTTTCCCTAAAAAATACAGAAAAAAAATAGATAAATTCATCTCTGAATTCTGGCTTTCTCCTTCTGTTTCTTTTGGTATTTTGTATTGCCTTCTTTAGCTTCTACTTGAACATTCAAGACATTTGGAACTTACTTTTAAAAAAAAAATTGTTATTTATCGGTTTTTTTTTTTTTTTTTTTTTTTTTTTTTTTTTTTTTTTTTTTTTTTTGTCTTTTTGAGACAAGGTCTTGCTATGCAGTTGACACTGGCCTTGAGCTCACTTTTGTAGCTCAGGCTGGTCTCGAACTCGCACCGATCCTCCTGCCTCGGCCTCCCGAGTGCTAGGATTACAGGTGTGTGCCACCACGCCTGGCTTGTCATTTATCATTTTTAATGAAAATATCATAAATATACAATTTATTTTACTATTTTTGTCTCTTTTTGTGGTTGTTTTTGAGAGAGGGTTTCACTATATAATACAGTCTGGCCTGGAACTAGTTTGTGTAGCCAAGAACTTCCAGTGATCCTCCTGCTTCAGCCTCCCGGGTGCCAGGCTTGCAGGCATGCACCACTATGACCAACCTTGCAGTTTGTTTTATGTTGTTCATTTTTATGGGAAATTTACGTTTCTGCATAATTGCACCAGTCATCAAAAGAGCTAGATGTTGCATGCTGCATTTTAGGTATGCACTTTCACTATCTAATCTGTTCAACTTTATTTTATAATGTTTGAGAATTACTATTTTTTCACTCATCCATGAAGCCACATATGACATTATTACTTAAGAGAAGTATATGGCTTGTGTAACTTCAGCTGAATTAGCCAATTGAAATCTTATTTTTCAGACAAATTTTATAGAGCAATAGTTTTGTAAATCCTGATAAATTTGTCAATAATTTTAAGCAAACATACATTATATAATTTTATAGGGGTGAATAAAATGATAAATAGGAATTGCTGAAAAATCACACCAATTACTATTTCACTACCATATTAGAATAATAGTCATTCTTATTTCTAGCTACAGCAAGGAGTTTTTTATTTTTGTTTTACTTTGCATGTTAGTACAGGTTCTACAGGGTCTATAGGGTCTCATTATGTAGATCAGATTCGTAGTGATTCTTCTGTGCTCAGGTCTGCAAGAGCTTGGATTATAGGTGCATGCCCCCATGCCCAGCTTCAGTCTCCGTCTCAGCGTGCCCCGCAGGCAAGGCAAGAGTTCTTTATTTCAATACTATGGATAAGAATGTAGGAACGTTTTACCTAGCCACTTAGAACTAAAAATTTAACCTCTATGTTGTGAGTTCATTTATACAGTTCACTTCTTATTTGTTTGTTTGCTTATTTATTTATTTATTTATTGTATTTAGTACAGGGTGTCACTACACAGATCGGACTCAGTGATCCTCCTGTTTTCAGCCTCCCAAGCTCTGAGATTACAGTTGCTGTACACCACACCCAGTCTCAGTCACCATCTCAGCATACCCTCAGGGTGGGACCAGTATGTCACCCTACATTTTATCAATCCAGTTAATATAGGGAAAAATGTGCAAGTTCACTTATTACTCTCCACTCTGGTTGGCCTAGAGCTACTAGTCCATGAATGAATGAGTGAAATCATGACCAAAGCAGTCAACACATGGAAATTTTCTACCTTGGCATTCATACTCAGCTTCAGTCTCAGCCCAGAGGAATCATGCCGTGGAGTTGTTACCTTCACAGACTCGTTTCTGGGAGGCACGTGAGACATACCAGAGTCTCAATCACAGGACACATTTACAGGCCTGCTAGCTGTCAGTCTAAGCAGAAGGTCTAAGGACAGAATGGACCTCACAGGCCAAATGAACTGCTCATTTTCAGTCATAACTAGGGCCACGGTTGCAGCGTATTAGCAGAGGTGGGACAGGATGGTGCAGTGTTCCTCTGGAGAAAAAGAAATTACGTTCAAGACTGTGCCATTCACGTGCTTGAAAGCTGTATGTACTCCTCATAAGAGAGAAAACCAGCCTATAATGTTTTGTGGTATTTGTTTCTAGAATGATGAGTTTTCTGTACTTTTGATGCTTGTCCTTCAACTCAATGAGGGAGAATAGCCTCAGGCAAAGGTTTTATTGTACACATCAATTTTTTATGTTTATATTGTTGCAAACACATAAATATTATAAGAATAAGTAAGATACCTTCTAACTGTTTCCAAATTAACCGTCTATTTCCACTTTTTCTCATGTTTACATCATTCTTTTCACCTACACGTGAGTTTATGTAAGTATGGTTAGATAGATGAATATACACATATGGTGCTAAAATAATTTGAGTGTAAAATTATATAATGAATCCTACATTTATATTGTATAAATATGAAAACCAGAAATGTATGCAATAATCACAGTATTATCATCTAAATCACAATCTATGTTT
This sequence comes from Myocastor coypus, assembly GCA_004027025.1. Classification (NCBI taxonomy): domain Eukaryota; kingdom Metazoa; phylum Chordata; class Mammalia; order Rodentia; family Myocastoridae; genus Myocastor; species Myocastor coypus. Next base: position 1,843 of record PVJA010023872.1, on the reverse strand, counting down.
ATTATATTTTAAATGGCTTCAATGATGCTTTTGTAACTGTTCCTTACTACAAGAATAGAAAGTGGAATTAGTTATCATATCCTCTTACCTTTAACATTAGCAGCCCAAGAAATGACTGAATCTGTTGTTTCTCCAAGAATATAGTTCAGATATTCATTTCATGCTAGAAATAAGACTGTTTCTTTCTACGAAGTTGTATCATGAGGTCTACTGTATTATCCATATCATTTCATGATTTTGTTAAGGTCAGATCCACATCTGATTTTTCTGCAGGGAAATAATGAGTTTTCTCACTTATAATAATTAAGTGATCTTTGAAACTTTACCCTGCGACTATGTCAATGTCTATAATTCCAACATTCACTCACTAATTTTATCAACCACTGAGGATTTTCTACCATTGCTTTTGTCCTTGGAATTTCATGTTCCACTGTAAGAATGAGAATTTCCTTCTTCTACATTTATTCATTTGTGCATGCATTTATGTGTACAGCTTCATAAATTTTGAATTTCTAACATTATTGTTTTTTGGAAGACAAAGCTCAACTTAATTTATAAACTGTTAATCTGTATTATCACTTCACTGGCAAACAAGCTACAAGCTCCAGTTTTTGCATTGGTTTTTTTTTTTTTTTTTGTCTTTTTGAGACAGGGTCTCGCTATGCAGCTGAGGCTGGCCTTGAGCTCACTTTTGTAGCCCAGGCTGGTCTCGAACTCACACCAATCCTCCTGCCTCAGCCTCCCGAGTGCTGGGATTACAGGCGTGAGCCACCACGCCTGGCTGCATTGTTAACAATACAAAGCATCACTTTAAAATTAAAATAGACCTAAGTAACTAGAGCAATGTTCTGTAGGATTAGGTATATATATTGGCTCAGGTTTCATAAATTTATCCCTATTTCATGGTTTTTTTATGTTCTTGTATATAACATTGATTTTTATTCCATTTCTAAGTTGTCTATTCCTAGTACATATAAATAAAATTGATTTTTAATGTGGGCCTAAAGTCTTGTGAACTTGGTAAATTTAATTATTTATTCTAAAGAAATTGACTTGTGGATTTTCAGTATTTTCTATGTAGTCCGTCATGTACTTTGAAAATAATTTTTATTTCTTCCCTTTTCAGTCTTTGTATCTTTATTTTGTTGTCTTCATTGTATTTTTAAAAGCATTTGGAGTAATATAAAATAAATACTGCAAGTTTAGTAACTATTTTGCCTCTCTTCATAGAGGGGAGGAAGTGTTCTCTGTTATTTCTGCATTGTAATCCCCTCCAAAATGTAGCTATACAAAACAAACCTTTTATTATAATCACATATTGTCTTGATTGAACACTCAGCTAAGGTGTCTTTTCCACAAGTACAGGACATGTTCAGGAGAACTCATGTCTGAGGAAGCTGTAATGATTGCTGAAATGGCCTTAATGTGTTCTCACACCAAGGCCTGACATGTAATGCTGACTGTCCACTGGAATCTCCAATGGTGCTGTTGGTAAGGCCTCTCCTGTGCTCTGACCAGCTGAATGCGGGAGACTCAGAGTTAGATTTCCTACCTATGCCCTCAGGGTGGCAAAAGCACAGTTCCTATTCAACCAGGTCAGCAAGAGTTTATGACTTAGCTCACACAATAAAGTACTATGCCTTCTGCTTTATGACATTGCTTCAAGCAGTTGTATACTCAATTTATACAACGGGAGGGACTATAGATTTCAACGCTTCAGGAGGTAAGAGACATCACATTAGGAAAACTATGAAGAGCCAGGCATGGTGGCTCACGCCTGTAATCGCAACACTCGGGAGGCTGAGGCAGGAGGATTGGTGCGAGTTCCAGACCAGCCTGGGCT
>PVJA010023871.1:0-32488 GCA_004027025.1 Myocastor coypus | reverse complement strand
TCCCTAATGAATGTAGACACAAAAATTCTGAATAGGATGCTGGGAAACAGAATGTAGCAAATAGTCTGGAAGATTGTATACCATGACCAAGTAGAATTCATCCCAGGGATGTAAGAATGGATGAATGCAATGAATCAAGAAATATAATAAACCATATCAGCAGAGCCAAGAATAAAAATCTTTTTCTGCATCTAAGATTTTGGTGAAATCCAATACCCATTAAAAACCCCAGAGAAAACTGGAATAGATGGTCTTTGTCTCAATCTAATAAAAGGCATTTATGACAAACCGACGGTCAACATCATATTAAATGGTAAAACAATGAAAGCTTTCATTCTAAGATCAGAAATGAGGCAAAGATGCACACGATCACCTCTCCTACTCAATATAGTTCTGGAAACATTAATGAGAGCAATAGACAAGAAAAATAAATAAAAGAAATAAACATTAGAAAGGAACATTAAATTATCACTATTCACAGATGATATGCTATATAAATAAAATACTCTGAAAAGGATATCAAACAGCATACAAGAAAATAGAAAGGTATCTGTTGCTGTCCGGTAGGGAGATCAAACATAGTGAAAATGCCCAGATTCCCAAAATTGTTATAAGATTTAATGCAATTCCATTCAAAATATCAACAACATAACCACAGAATTAGTTTGGAACCAGGAGAAATGTAAGGCAGCAAAAGCAATTCTGGGCAAATAAAGCAAAATAGGCAGCATCACAGCCTTAACTTGAGATTACAGTACAAAGCTTCTGTGATTAAAAACAGCATAAAACTGGCAGTAAAACAGATCCAGGGACCAATGAACAGATTAGAAAATAGAGAAACAACTCCATCATAGATAATCTGAAATAAGTAGATACTTCTGAAATGAAGATTTAATAATGGTAAATAAATATACAAACAACATTCAACATCATGGGATGGTCATTTGAGAGACGAAAGTTAAAACAACACTGCGATTCCATCTCTCCCCAGAAAGAATGGCTGTCATCAAGAAATCAACCAATAACAAGTGTTGGTGGGTTGGTGGGGGAAAAAGGAACCCTTCTCCACTCTTTATGGGAGTGTAGACTGGTGCAACCACTACAGAAATCAGTGTGGAGATAACTTAGAAAATTAAAAGTGGAAGTCTCATTTGACCCTGTTATTTCCGTCCTTTGTATGTCCTCTAAATAATTAGCAGCGTCATACCACAGCAATATATGCACAGCACATTTGTAGTGGTATTGTTTATAATAGCAAACTGTTGGATCTCATTTAAATGCTCATCAACAGACAAATGGACGGTCTTTTTTTTTTTTTTTATACAGTGAAGTTCTACTTAATGTCTTAACGATAAACTTGAGGCAATTCTAGGTAAATGTATAAACCTTGAGACCTTGCTTTTAAGTAAAATAAATGGCACAAGTATAAGATTACATTGTTTCTCTGGTGTGAGAAACTGAAAGTTTCTTTTTAAAATTTTATTTTATTAATTTCAACCAGAAAGAAATAGCGATGAGACATTTTCAGAACCTGTCAGTAGGACAACCATAATAACCAGTACAATGGTTATTGTGGTCTTCAGAGTAGTTGTTCAGAGTACAAGATGCAGACATGATAACATTTTTAAACACTATTAGTACAAATATTTTTTCTCATTGAACTAAGAGAAAGTAGTTGTATGTATAGTTCTATATTCCATAATAATAGTGGGTTATCAGCAGAAGTGGAAATGTCAGAAGCTATGACTTGAGCCTTTAACAACTCATCATACTAATCTGGCTTTGTTTTTCTTTTTGAGACAAGGTCTTGCTATGCAATTAAGGCTGGCCTTGAGCTCACTTTTGAAGCCCAGGCTGATCTTGAGCATGCACCAATCCTCCTGCCTCAGCCTCCCAAGTGCTGGGATTGCAGGCATGTGCCCCCATACCTGGCTACTAATCTTTTTTTTTTTTTACCTTTTATGTCTCATGCTTATACTGTTCTTCTGGGTGGTTAAGACCAAGTTAAAAGAAGACCTATATAACAAAACATGTAACTTTTGCATCTGACAAGGGCAGTCAAATCCCCTCAGGATTTGCCTTGAAATCATGTACAGCGTTTTGTAGAACTTTTGTTAGTGTCAGCCATCTGGATAAGTCATAACCACCGATTGACTTATTTACTCTCTGTGGAAACCTGAGAGAATGTTTTCTGTTTGAATGACTCTCCTTAGGTACACTGTACATCAGTGATCCCTTTCCTCTGTCACCCCATAATCTCCTTGAATAGAAAATTTGGGATACCACTGAGTTATAGGATGACTCAAAAGAAATGAAAATGGAAAGACATAACACAGTTAAATGGAAATCAAGAACTTAAGAATTAAATAACAAAGGAGCAGCAAACAGAAAAGTTAGGAAACATGGCAGGGGCAAAACCATGCACTTATATGTTAACAGGATGAGTTATACAATAATCCTAAGTATCTCCAAAAGGTTTTTGACATTGAGAATAGCAGTGTGTAATATGAAAAATATGCTTGGAATGCCTGACATTCTGGTCTTTCAGATGTGTGTGGCTTCTAATGTCATATCAATTATTGCTATGCTCTCCCTCAAGTAATTTTTTTAAGGGGGTAATAAAGGAGAATAAGAGACAAGGAAAAATGCCATAGGATTAACCTGCTATAATTTTGTATATTGTTAGATTTCTAAGTGTGTATATAAAACTGTATAATTTTTTTTTTTCTCTTCGTGTTTGTCACATTCTATAGAGATTTAATAGAACACTGACGATTGATGGAAAATACCAGTTCCATGTTAAATCTAAGGTGCTTGATATTCAGAAAGATGGTGATGTTAAGCTCAAATACCTATGTTATAGAGTAATAGTATCACTAAGCTTCTCTTCTGGAGGGTTAGCAACTTTAAGCAGACCAAAAATTAGAGAAAAAGAAGGCTGAAAGAATAGCCAATATTTTGACCTTAGTCCTTCAAGGTATGTGAGAACTCGGGACATAAGAGAACCTGTAGAGAAACTGAAAGTTTCTACTTTTTCCTGGAAATAAGAACCAAAACATAATAGATGAAACTATTAGTTCATCACTTTTATTTAGCACATATATTGAGCCAAGTACAATATTGGCAAGTATATTTCAATCATTTAATATTACAAATATTTTTATAACTAGATAAAATGTTGAATTATACTCTCATTTTGTTTTTTAAAATTTTATTAATTTTAATAAGAAAGAAAAAGCAATAAGACAGTTTTAAAACACATTAGTAGGACAGCCACAACAATTAATACAGTGCATATTGTTGTCTTCATAGTAGTTGTTCAGAGTACAAGATGCAGACATGATAACTTTTCTAAACACGATTGGTACAAATATTTCTTCTCATTGAACTCAGAGGAAGTAGTTGTATGCATAGTCCAATATTCCATAGTAGTATTGGGTTATCTATCAGCAGAACCGGCAATGTCAGAAGATGTTGACTTGAGCCTTTTACAGCTCAGCATATTAATCTGGCTTTACTTTTTAATACCTCCTGATTAAACTTTTCTGTGGATTATTAAGACCAAGTTGAAGCAAGACCTATATAGCAAAACAACTTAACTTTTGTATCTGACAAAGTCAGTCAGATCCCTTTAGGATTTATCTTGAAATTGTGAACAGCGTTTTGTAGAACTTTTGTCTGTAAGAAGAAGCAATGGTAGGAAGATATGGAGAAAAGAAGAAACAAGTAAGGTACAAATCCACTATGATGAGTGTGATCATTGTGTATATCTAAAATGTACCAATAAACTTGATCAATTAAGAAAATTTCAACTATATGTTGAATGGGAACAGAGCTTCAGCATCCAACCTTTAAGGTGGTATGTCAGAATTTTTCTTCCTTTTCACTCTTGCTAGAAATTCTTATAGCCAACTGCCTTTTGATTTCTGGAATATAGTACTGTGTATATTCTTTTTTTTTTTTTTTTGTGGGACCAGGGTTCGAACTCACGACCTTGCACTTGCCCAGCAGGCACTTGTGCCTCGGAGCTATCTCCCCAGCCCCGTACTGTGTATATTCTAATGTGATTTATTTCAAGGTTTCTGGCTAAAATTATCCTGATAAAATTTTCCAACTGGGAAAGACAGCTAATGATTGACCGGCAATATTCTTGATTGATAATTCCTGTCTACCTAGACTTTAATTACTTTGAATTCTACTTCTCAGTGCTGAAGGATCTGGGATATCCACTATGTGATCCGCACTCCTTAGCCCTATACAGTGTATAAGAATGTCATGAGAATTTTCCTTTCAGGCTAGAGGTCAGGATCCAGACACATGTTTGTGAGATGTTAACAGGTAGGTGAGTTTGGGTAGATCGGTCATGTCAAATGCTCGCTACATTTTGTTTTTCACTCTTTTTTCTCTCCCTTCCATGTCAGTACCTTCCATGCCACTTCCATACCTATATCATTTTTATTCTCCCGTGATTTCCACTGACCTTTTCAGTCTGTGTGTATCAACATTGTGATTTGACAAATATTCTACCCTCTGCTGCTATTTTTTGAAATTAAAGTGGCACTAGTGGTATCTCCTTCTTGAATCATGTGAATGATTACATAATTACATGGAAAATTAAATGACTATATGTATGGTGGGGTATCCTATATACACAGAAGCTATAGCACAAATTCCAATATTTGTTGTTATGAACCTCAGATAGAATAGGTTCTATTTTTCTAGTATTAGGTAGAAGGAGGGAAGAGGAGATCAGGAAGAGGCAGGCCTGTAACTCAGCCTTCTCAAATACATGTGGGCAAAGACTGTAGTTCATGTACAAGCTGTTTTTATATACAAAGGATATGTTTAGATACCTTGGTATTCATGGAAGGATTTGTTCCAGAACCCTTACAAATAGAGGAATTCATGGATATTCAAGTCCACTATGGAAACTGTATCACTTTTGCATACAAACTATGCATATTCTCCAACACTACTTACATCATCTCTAGGTTACTTAATATCTACTGTCATGTAAACACTATGTATGGTTGTATGTATTACTTAGTGAATAATGGTAAGAAAAAGTCTTTCTTTAATTTTCAGCACAGATTCAATTTTTTCCCAAGTATTTTCACCTATAGACAGAAAGGACTTACCATACATACACTTCAAGACCAAATTAAAGGAGGAGATTGACTCTTTGTCCAAACAGGCAAAGGCATGATTACTAGAGATGGTTTGAGCAGATAAAGATGGCTTGCAAGGAGCAGACAGAAGCAAAGTCATTTTTCCCAAAGAAGATTTCAAAAGTTCTGAAATATGAAACGTGTATTATTTCAGCCAGGGAAGAAGGACTGTGCTTTCTCAGACATAGGATGCTGTCTTGGTAGCATCACCTACTTAGTAAAACTTGATATGGATGATTGTGAGGTGTGGGATCATATACCAGCTAGAAAACTAGAATTTCATCTCATAATTTGTAAATTCTAGCTTCTCAGCACAGCAAGCGTTTCAATACATGAACGTGATAGTGCATACTTTATGAGAACTTCTTGGGAAAGAGGAGACTGTGGAGCTAACTGTTGGATGACACTTTCATCAAAGGACCATGGAAGAAGCAGTGCAGCAGGGTTGAAACAGTTGTGGGAGAGAGGATCTGTGTGTGGGTACAAAGGGAAAATGAGATGTGAAAAACATACAATGTGAAGTCTTGGAATTAAAAAGTTATAAATATTGCCTGGAGTTATGGGCTTTTTGAAAAGCTCATGGGAGTGGGACTGAACCAGAGTCTAGATCATTTAGCAAGTACTTCAGTGAATAATAATAATAAAAAAATAAGGAAGTTCATTTTAGAACTATCAGTCACAGGAGAAAGGAGAAAAATATCTGATAAAGGTTTAGGATATTCCACGGAAGGAACATGAGTGACGAGCATCATTAAATGATGTAATAAACACATAGGAAGGAACCTTTTCTCTTACTAAGAGCTTATTCAGTTAGTACAAGCTCCTCATTTACCGGGACAGTTTTTGGACATACTGTACACTATGCTTCATGCCAGTCTTTCACCTGTATTTCTAGCAGAATCCAGTGTCCAGCCCGTTTCGTTTGTGCAGTGGAAGGTTACCTTCAGATCTTATTGAATTAGAGTGCATTTGCTTTTGTAATCTTGCCCTTGAATTTCTTATTCTCTGAGTTACTGCTTATCATTCTAGACATGAGTGTTAAAAAACTCTCAAAATGTATTTGTGTGATAGCCATTCTTATACAACTGGCAAATTTTTGTGATGGTGAAGATGAAGTCTTTGCTGAAATATATTACTTTAACAAACAAACTGTTCAACAAACAATTCATTGCAGAATCTTGTAGCATGCCTATAGGTATCTGTTCAGTTTCTATATTCTATAAGTATTATTGAAAAAGATGTCATCTGCGATAACACAGCCAGAAATGCTAATTAATTTTGTCAGTCTGTTGAGCTTTATCTTTGTATATATTTATGATGAAATGATATTGAGCATTAAGAATTAAAGTGCTGTATGATTTCTTTTTCTAAAATCTAATATAGCATGATATTGAATTTAATACCCTAATTGCAAACTAATACGAGATGATTTTACAATTACTTCAATGTTTATTAGGGATATGACTCATAAACAAATTTCATGGTTGGGTTGTGTTATTTCAAGCCAGGGTGTGAATTTTAAAAATGGATCAACAAGATGGGACAGATTTAGGTGTGGAGATATTTATGTAATATGTTTATTTATGGACATACAGAAGCCTAAGAACAAATACCTCCTTCGGCATGTTCAGTATTTTTAAAGAAGAATTTCTATACTATTGTATTAATAAACATTTTTGAAGACTGAATGAGAATTGGCTTAGGTAAGATTTTGGCAAAGAACCTATGAGCAGGTAAACTGAAAGCAGTGGCAACTTAAATCCTAGAGAAAATATGGAATAACACCGCATGCAGTTCTTTCATTTACAGCGATAGAATGTAAGCACACTTTGAATGACAGGCCCCTCAATAGTGGCAAATAAAATTTAACCCATAGTTGTCATGTGACTGTGAAAAAGAGAAAATAGTTAGCTAACCCAAGTAATTACAGTGGAATATTACGGTCGTCACCAGTAATGCATCTCACCCATAGGCAATGTTCTCACTCATCCTGGCAATTGTCAAACGGTCTTGTTCTATGCTGATTTGTGTTTTTGAAAATATAGCTTTGCTATCATTGTTTGAACCCTGTATTCCTCACATGGATTTTAAGAACGAGGACTGTGCTAAGAGATCTTAGATACAGTAGCCTCTTCAAAGGCTGATAACATCTTAAATAACTCTTCCAGGAACATTTTCCCAGGCTAAAATCCTGAGTGTTCTCTGTAGTGCCAGAACCATACCAACTGTCTCCTAACTGACTGTGCATGGGTAAAGCCCAACTTGTTCATAGACAATTCCTGAGCAAGTTCAGAATCGTGTAGTAAATAAATAGAACACTATGAATTACCACTTATACTGCAGCTAAATTGGTCTTATTAAGAGATTAGCTGCAGTACAAAGAATAACTCCTAGAGGCTTAAGAGTGTTCTTTAAAAATATATCTCTAAGGAGAAGTACAGAAGAAAGAAATGCCATCTAACAGGATATTTGGGAATAGTGGGGGTGGGGTTGGGCATAGCTTATGTAACAAGGGAAAGGAGTTCAGATGCACTCCACAGGGTAATCGCTTCTGTCTCTGTATATATTTATGTGAATGTCTATATTTGAATTTAATATTTTCAATTTAGTTTTATTCTTGAAGTAGTGCTGATGGAATTCAGGGTCTCTTATATACTGGCCCATCCTCAGTCCATTGGTGTTGTTTAATGTGAACTAAATAAAATGATTCTTGTACAATATTCAATCTCCCCTTCCCTCTATCTCCCCTCTTTCTCCTCTCCCCTCCCCTTTTCTCTCCTTTCTTCTCCTGCCCTGCCTTTCTCTTTTCTTTTCACCAGTAATATTTAGGAAACTTGATCAAATTATTCATGAGTTTGTTCAAATTTTGGGACTCTAAATATGTAAGTAGGTGATTCAAAACATCGTTTGGGAATTTTCATAGAAAATAGATTTCTCTTCCTCCGGGAGGCTTAGCAAAGGATTGTGAACAAATACTCTTTACAGGTTCTTTTTCAGTGATTCTAGATGACAGCTAATGTCAGTTCTCTCAGACACCAAACCAGGAGCACAGCACCTGAATGTCCTTGGAGACTGTGAATGAGGTACAGACTTTCCTGATGAGTGTAGATTATGCAAATACGGTACTTTCTGAGGGTCTATTTTGAGAGCACTGGTTATACCACTTCAATTTAATTCTATTAAGTTCTTACATTCCCCCCAAATGTACCCACTGCTGTCATACTACCAAGCTCTGCAAAGTGGGACTTCACAAAGTCAGGTACTTATTGTACTTAGAACATTGCGCAGTTTCCTCTTGACACACTTTCGTGATGCAAGTTTTCATGCACCCTCCTTTTCACCCTCTCATTTCCATGCTCCTGTGCGTTGTAACTTCTTCACAGTTGCTTGACTCTTCACTCTAAGAACTGATGCATTAGCCTAACCACCCTCTCTTGTGTGGATGTTGTAAAACATTTTTCTCTGCCTACTTCACATTCACAAGTAATTTCTGGTTTTTCTTCACTCAGCATTCAGAATAATGGTCATACAGAAATCATTATATTCTTTTCCGAGTTATATTTTCCCAATGGTTTTTGAAAGTTTAAGAAGTAAAACACCTTAGGATGGGCAGGAAGGTTCTATAAAACTTCCAGTTTGCCCACTTCGGTCGCCTCATCACTTAATTTTGCTCTCTTTTGACCTATGACCTCGGTTCAATTTCCAGTACTTTCTTCAAAATGTTACACATCTTTCTTTTGTTAGGGAATACTTCTCTAAATTTCCTTTCCCAGGTACTTTGTTAGGTAACTTTTACTAATCTTCACTCCTAACTTAAAACTTTGTTATTTGGGTAGCAATCCTTCCCCGATCTCATTTTTAACCTTCTAAATAGGCTGGAGCATCAACTTTATTTTCTGTACAATACATCTCATTCATTAATTAACATTGTCATTGCAAGTGGTGGCTACCCTGTATTTACCTTCTTTTTAATTTTTTCTTTTTTCCTTCTTTTTTAAAAATAAGTTCCTTACAAGCATATAATTTGTCTTATTTACGTTATTTTGTTGTATTCACTATGCCTAGTTTGGAGCAATACAGCCTGTAGGTACATAATAAATATTAATGTCTCAGCAGTTAATATCTCTGCAAGTGCATACGTAACACAGTTCAATAAGATAAGTTTGAGCAATAGTTCTAATGATTCATTTGTAATATTTAAACTTTGATACACCTGAAAAATTCATTTTCCCCTTAATTTTGAATATGAAACAAAATGTTAATTGTATATATCCCTGGAAAATTGTGTCTTTGATTTTATATGATGTTTATTCAATACATACATTAATGGTTGATGAGTTCTTAGTAAGGCTTGAGAAGGTTTTCTCCTGCCCTTTTTTTTTTTTTGTTTTTTTTTTGTTGGTGTGTGTCTTCTTCAGAATATCTAGGGATTTAGCTATTTTCTTTCCTTGATGTGTTCATTTAATATTAACTTCAGGATCATAGTACTTGGCTGAGATTTCCTAAGGACTGTAACTGCGATATATTTTAAATGACACATCATTATGTTCTCTTTCTTTGTTCCTGGATCATATTTAAAAACTCTTACTTTCTTCCACTGGGTAGCCTACTTTGTAAGTTGGTGCACTGTCTAGAAGAACACTGATGACCATGTCAGAAATGACTTTTGAACACCAGAGGATCTGGTCATTGTCTCTTCTACGGGGGCACGCTAGGTCCCATGCCATTAAAATTCAGTCATAATCTTTAATTAATATGATGGTGAGGCCATCCAAGTTAAAATATAAGTATATGAAAAATCCACATTTACTTGTGGTTGTTTCATATCGAGAAATAAGGCTTTTAATTTTATTTATTTACTTAATATTAATATGCTTTTAGCTAGTCTTTGCATTTGCCCTGTGTATCCTGAAAGGATGTCTGTGTGTGTTGAAAGAAAAATCTACAGGAATCCGGTTGACTTTTGCACTTGATTTAAGTAATACTTATTATCTGTATGTGACTGTCCTGAGAGCAAGATACTCACATTTCAACCTGCCTGCCAGATTGGGTTTGTATAAATAGTTTGTGCTAAGAGAATTTCTTTTGGGTTTATAGGTAACACAAGAAAAACTCAGAAATAGATCTTGCTTTTCCTTTCTCCATATTATATTTTGAAGTCTTCAAATTAGCCAAATTAGCCAAATACACTAGAAGTCATTCTCTACATCTTAACACCAATATAGAATGAAGTGAAGATGAGCACTCAGATTTTATTTCTGGATTTAACTTCATTTATAGCATCAAATAACAAAAAAGTTAAAAATTTGTTCTTAGGCATAAATCTTGTGTCTTTATGGAAAAAAAGAACATAATTTTGGGGACTAGCTCTCATAGTCAATAACTTATTTCTCTAGCCTAATCACAAGAAGGTTTTGTCCAGATACTTATATTTATCCATCTGATTCTTCTTGTCACAGATACATGTCTATGTCATAATGTGTGGTAATTGTAAATGCTGTAAATAGTAAGGAGTAAGCCAAAGTCCCTTTTTATAGATTCATCTATATTCTCTAAATATTTGTTTCCCAGTATTGATAATGATTAGATATTTGCTACGTATTTTTGCAAGCTTTAAAACAGATTTCATATATATTTGTATACATAGACAATGATATTCTGTATACTGACATATAGTATTCCCCTTTAAAATTATAGTTGCTTTTGAAATTCTTATAAAATATTTATAAATATGTAGTCTTATCCTTTCTTTTCTTAGTATTTATACAATATTTATTAATATTTATATTTTAACTTATCTAGAATATATCTTCTTAAATACTATGAAGTATAATCTTAGTGAATAGTTTTAAAGCTGTGTAGAACTTTTCATTTTTTAAATGTATTTAGTGTAGGGTATACAGGTTCTCAGTATGCAGATCAGATTCGTAGTGATCCTCCTGTTTTTAGCCTCACAAGGACTGGGTTTACAGACATATGCCATCACCTTTCATTTTAGAAATGAATTTATACTAATTCTTTCATCTTTATCTCCTTTTATTACTTTTAATAATAAATAACAATGTGATAGTTTCAAAACACATTAGGAGTACATTCCAATAATTGATACAATTCATATTGTTGTCCTCCTAGTAGTTATACAGAGCACAAGGTGTACACGTGAAAAATTTTCTAATCATTATGCGCACAAAAAATTTCTTCTCATTGAACTAAGAGAAAGTAGTTGTGTACATAGTTCAATGTTCCATAATTGCAGTGGGTGACTGACAAAACTAGCCATGTTGGATGCTGTTGATTTAAGCTGTTTACAGCTTGGTATACCAATCTAGCTTTGTGTTTTATGCCTCGTGGTTAAACTTTTCTGCTGGTTGGTTAAGGGTAACTTAAAGCACGACCCGCATAATCAAACATGTAACTTTTGTATTTCCCAAGTTCAGTCAAATCTTCTCAGGATTTACTTTGAAACCATGTACAGTGCATTGTAGAACTGTTGTCAGTGTCAGCCATCTGGATGAGTAATGTCATTGCTTGATGAGTTTTCTGTCTGTGAAAACCTGAGAGAATGTTTTATCTCTAGGTAACTCTCCTTTGGCACATTATATATCTCCAATCCCTTTCCTCTGTAGCCCCATAATATCCTTGAATAGAAAATTTGGAAAACCACTGTGGTTTACAGACCAAAAATTAGAGAAAAAGAAAGGCTACAAGGATAGCGAATATTTTGGCATTAGCACTTCAAGGTCACTGAAGACTCAGGACATAGGAGAACCTGTCCTATAACATCTTTTTAAATGTTTTAAATTTTTTTATTTTCTATTTTTTCTATGTTCTATGTACAAACTGGTAATCATTTTAGAGTACTGCCATAGTATTTGAATTGGTTAATTATGTGCAAAGATATCACCTAAGAAAATGTTACCACAGTAATAAAGAAGTACTCAGATAAAACATAACATAAACACTGGAATGGCAAATGTATGACTAGAACTTCTAACACAGAAGTTAGATATGATATCACACAAAGTTCTAACATGTTGCTGACATAGACAGTGTCCATGATGCTTACTGGAGGCCAGGTGTCACTGGCGGAACTGAGACAACTGCTATTTCCTTGATATCCACCCTGTAGAACCAGACAGAATCATGACCCATAGGGTGTAGAAGACGTCCATTTGTAGAATGTGCTGATGACATATTCTGCTGCTGTATATGAAAGAATAATCGAAAGACTGTTTTTGCATACCCCTTTTTCTCCTGTGTTTAGTTGCCCTATTTGTTGGGTTCTCTCCATTATCCTTCACAGAGTTGTGGTCGTTTTGATTCCTCTCTAGAATATCTTTTAGTAGTCTGTGTAGGGCTGAGTCTGTCATCATGAAATTCTTCAGTCGTTCTTTGTCATGGAAGTATCTCACTTCTCCATTAAACTTGCAAGGATTTTTGCAGAGTATAGAACTCTGGGCTGGAATTTGTTTTCTTGCAGGACTTGTAGTACTTTGCGCCATGCTCTTCTTGACTTGATGGTTTGTGAAGAGAAATCTGCCATTGTGAAGGGTTTTCCTTTAAAAGTGATCTATTTCTTTTCTCTAGCGGCTTTTAATACACTGATTTTTCTGGGATCTTGATTATTATATGTCTGGCTGTGGTTGTAATGGGGTTTATGTTATTTGGAATTCTATATGCTTCGGTTACTGAATGGTAAATTGTTTCCCCATATTTTGGAAGTTTTCTGCTATTACCTCTGCAATATTCTTTTTATATCTTTTTTACGGACTCCTTTCTCATTGATGTCTATTAGTCTTATGTTGTTGACTTTTGCATCATCTTGCTGACGTTAAATTATTTTTTCTTCCATCCCAGTTGTTACTTAGAGATCTTTTCTTACCTCTTCACTAGATGCAATAGTGTCTTTAAGATCTGAAAGCCTGTTTTCACTTTCTTTCAATCAGTTTTGTCAGCTTGTGATTGAAGTTTTAATTTTCTGTATAGTACTTTAAATCTGCTTCATGCATTCTATTACTTTCCTATGTTGCTCATTCAAGGATTCCATCATTTTTCTATTCTCTGTTTTTTTTTTTAATCAGTGTCTTCTATTTTTATAGGTATTTCTTTTTTTTTTTTTTTTACTTCAGAAATTATTTCTGATCTGATTTCCTTATTTCTTAACTTTGGATACTATTATTTCAGAGATTTCAGGCGTGTAATTTCCAATTTTTTTCTATGCTATTGTCTCCTGTATTTGTTCTGGGTAGGTTGAGGGCCTGAGAGCTTGTACGTCCCAGAGCAATTGAGCAGATAGTGAGATTTCACATTTCCCAGCAGCTGAGGACTGGGAAAACTGGAGTCAACTTTAGGGTAGGAAGTAAAATGAAGGAAAGACACTAGCAGATTTGAGGGAAGAGTGGTGCTGGCAGTCCTTAAAAGGGATATATCTGACAATAGAACCGATTCAGATAGGCTGTTCTAACTAATCAACTCTGCTAATGGTTAAGTGTTCATGTCATAACTGCATTCTTTGACCTCTCTTCCTTCAACTAAAAAGCAATTGCCATCATTCTGTTTTTCAAAAAATATCATAGTGGCAGGGGAAAGAAGTCAGTTGTGACAGATGCATTTTACTGTATGACAGACTTCTGAGATTTTATTGTGAAGAAGGTACTAGGAATTTTCAGTCTGACAATCTTGCTTATTTGCAAAGCTCAGAAAGGTTATGCGACTTGCTTTCAGATTACAGCATTAACAGAAAAGCTGGAACTACTGACTTCCTTTTTCATTTTCTTTTTTTGTGTTCCCCTAAGTTAGGTACCACATTAAAAAATAAAACCAGTTCCAATTCACATTTCTAATAACTGTTGTCATAAATTACTTCTGCTCAGTGTAGCAGAGGGTACTTCCAAGAAATAATATGCTGCATCCCAAATCTAAGAGCCACTCTTCTCCTTTGTGTTTTCCAATTCTAATCTCTCAGGTGATGCAGTCAGCTGTCTATCTAGAAGATACAATATTTAAAGTCCCATTCCCTTTTACTGTTCCCCTTGTGAAAGCCACTATTGTCTCTTGCTTAGGTGTTTTCAATTTTTTCTTCACCTCTTTCTCCCTCTGTTCTATTTACTGCCTAGCAGCCAACATGTCATAGTGCACCAAATCGCTTCATTGTTTAAAATCGCAAGTGGCTTTCCATTTCACTTTTGTGCAATCCCTTTGCCTCTTCCTGCTCTCAAGGACCTTCATGAACCAGTCCTTGGTCTTTGTCTTCATACACAGTCACTCTTGCACTTTCATACTTGTTCACTATAGGTGAGGCACACTAAATCAGTCATCTCTTTGGAATACCCTACATGTTTTTATTTCTCTTCTTACAGTTTTCTTTAGCATTTATTTATTTGGTACAAGGTCTCACTATGCAGCTCAGACTCACAGTGATCTTCCTATCTCAGCCTCCCCAGAGCTAGGATTACAGGCCTGTACCACCACCCTCAGTTTCAGTGGCTGGCAAGGTGCACCCGAGGTTCTGGGGCTGGCACAACATGCTTTACCAGGGACTGAACCTGGGTCCTTGTGCTTGCCAGGTAGGCTGTCAGACAATGGAGCTAGCTCCCCGTCCCTCAAGTGATGTTAATGAGACATGCTTCTATTTAGAGCATTCTATACTGAGACCTTCCCTTGGCTGCCTCTTTGTCATTCATCTAATCTCACTCAACCACTGTTTTCTGAGTCCCTTCCTTGCAAGCCATTATTTTTGCCAGATACTCTCTATCTAAATATCTTGCTTAAATATTTACAATATTTATTATCACTCACAATTATATATTTGAAAAATAGCTGTTGCCTAGTAGAAAGCAATGTACAGGTTTACATTGGATGCAGATGCCTGCTCTCTTTAGAGACAGGTAGTTAACACGTTGCTGACCATACCAATATGTGGGCCACATCCTGAGGAGTGCTGCTCTGGGTGGTGCTCCATGCATGCTCACTGACTATCTTTCTGTTTTGTTAGGTAGGCTAGACATTGGAAAGCTGTGGCCTTTTTCCTTTTCTCCAAGGTGTGCTATATTTCGTGGGGATTTAGACCAGCAGTCTAGATGCCAAGAACATGTTTCTATTATTTTTATGTTAAACCTCTAAGAAAGCATACCACATATGAGTGTCTGTGCTTGTATAAAGTAATGTATTCCTTTGTTTTCATTTCTATAATTGTAAGTCAAGAGAATCTGTAGTAGAGGCATTATGGAGGATAGCTTCAGGCATAACAATATAGGGTTTCTTGGATACGTCTTTAGCTTTTACCATTGACTACAGGTTACGCTTTTGCAGCTTTCCGAAAATAATTTTATTGGTTATGTGTCTTCTGCAATATACATGTGTACATGTGTCTTAGTTACTTTTTACTCATTGCTGGGACAAATACCCGACACCCAAAATGAAGGAAGGAAAGGATTATTAGCTCACAGTTACTGGAGGTTTCAGTCCATATTCAGCTGGCCCAAGGCTGAGTGGAACAGGGCAGAGAGCATCCAGTTCATGACAGTGTAACAGCAACAAAATGGCGACAGAGGCAGCCAACGAAACAGGGCAGCAGAGCAACAGCAACAGCTCTAGTCTGTCTCTGTCTTTCTTTATATTCCTATCAGGCTCTATGCCTTAGGATATCCACTCTAGACCACACTCATTGTCCCAGCCCCACTCAGACTGATAATTCCATCAGTACTAAAAACACATAATCCCAGTGACTCATAAGTTAAGTCTCAATCTATAGAAGTCCCCGCCCAATGATTACATGAGGCTCTTGGGGGGGGGGCAACTAGTCATAAACCATAACAACATGTACTTACTAAGTGCTATTTGAATTTTAAACTATGTTCATGTGGAATGCTTCTGCAAATTCAATAAAGTTGCTAAATTTGAAAAAAAAAATGATTGTGAGACTGTTAAACAGAATAATGCAGGCATTTGTCTGACCTCACCGCAGGTGGATAGTATACACTCAATGATAACAGGATAAAAAACGAAAAATAACACTAAGGTTAACATTGGATGTCAGCTCATAAATCTAATGTTTTTGAGGCCTGTCGTTTGTTCTTTATTGCTCTATGTCAGTATTTTTTACCTAGGGAGGAACAAAGAATGCCTTTTAAAGACAGGTGAGCATAGGAAGGCAAAGGTACCAGCTTCCCTCTGTTACTTTTGGTTTGATCTCTCTCCTCTCACTTTGAGGAATAAATTGAAGGATGAAATTAGAAGAAAGATCAGAAAGCAGAACACATGATGACTCTATCTGTAGTTCACCACATGTTTAAGTGTGTACTGTTAGTGGAATCACCAATGGTACACAGTTTAGTCTACTCCCAATGGGTAACTAGCCATATTATAAGCAGCAAACCTGAGGTGGAGACAAAAAGCTGTCGTATTTCTTAGTTCAAACTAATGTTTGGGTCTTTCTTATATACAGGACTTAAGTTTATCTAAAATTCGAGACAAGCCTTTCCTACCAAGCAAATAATCTTCTGCTGTTTACAAACAACTGTAATTCAGAGTCCCATTTGATATTTTCATGAGGACAAACAGGAAGGGAAGGAATTGGAACATAAACACGTCACTAATGATGGGAAACAGGCCATTACAGCCAGGTGCTCCTAACCCGCTCAGTCTTTCTCTTTCTTCTCTGAATATAAAGCAGTGAAATAAAAAAAGTTGGCTGGAATTTTTCTTCTTTAAAGATTACTTAAAACTAAGGTAAAAAACTGTACAAAATGTTTTTCTAAGACAGTAGCTTAAACTGAAATAATCTGTACTTCAGATACCATTTTAACTATCTGTAACAATGCTTATTGGGGCATTGTTAGGAGCAAGAGAGAAAAGACTTTAATTTAAGGGGATCATAGGGTAGCTTTAGCATGGAATGTCTGACTCTACAATTTGGAAGAAGTCTTCTATATAATTAATTTCAGAATCTCTAGATTGAAAAAAATATAAATAATATACAGTAGATTCTCTTTGTAATTACCTATTATTCTACTGCTGACTACAGGAAGTCAGTAAAATCTTTAGCTTGGTGGGTAGCCAGGGCAGCTCTTGATTTTATGAGTTCTGAGGTTATTTTTCATGCTTTGTCTAAATTGTTCTGGTTTTCCTCTTTGAGCTCTGTGAATTTGCCTTACTTTGAACTCTATAGGTTCTGACACTGAGTAGAAGAACCAGGTACTGAAGTCTGAACCCACATCCATCTCTTCCTATGGAGATGTTCATGCAAACCAATTTTCTCTTTCCAAGTGGGACTTGTATGACAACTTCATGGGGTTGCAACAAGGATTAGAAAAGTTTAAAAATGAAGTATTTAACAGGACTTCTAACATACATGTGGTACCCTGTGCATTTTAGTTAGTACCATTATTTCCAGTAGACTTGTTCAGATTTCACTTTTATTGACCAGTGTTTTCAAAAGTATTTTCAAGGAGGTTGTTTTCAGCTTTGCATTTAACCAGCTGCCTCTACTAATTGCTTATTGCTCAAGAGACAGTTTCAGTACTGAATAATCACACACATATATACATATCCACACATATCCATATTTTTGAATCCAAAAACTATTCCACTAGTTTTAAATAGGATTTAGAGTTTGCTTTAGGTTTCCCTTTGGGAGATTGTCTCATGACATTTGGGTGCCGTTTGTCAATGAAATGCTTTCTTCCCAGGACCAGATGGACATTCCTGGCATTCTGAGGCTGTGAGTAGTGGACAGAGGGACAATATGAAAATGGTTCGGCTTGCCAACTGCATATCTGGATGAACTTAACTGAGCAGCTCCTTCTAAACCCAGACTCTTAAGGCCACTTGATTCTACCTGAGCTTTCCTCTGAGTCCTGAGTGCTCTGCCTGTGTTTACCTACCAATTATCTTTTCACTCGGGCTGGGGAGGGTAGACTTTGGACACTGAAGTGCTGCTGAATTCCACCTCATATGTGTTTCCTCCCTGCTTCTTAGTCCTGCAGCTTTCCTGTCCAGCTATGGGTTCTGTGCCTTTCTGGGTTTTGCTCTGCTGTACTCTCTTTGCTTTGGCCAGCCGCCTCTGTGTTTTTTCCCACTGTAGCAATTGCAAGCTTGTTTCGTTTGACTGCACTTGGCAGAAAGCATCATTAGATACTTGATGAGTATCTAAGTCAAAACGTTTTCTCCGTTGAGCAAAATTATCAAAGCTATACTAGACTTTTTTATAATGGTCTACATTTCCTCAGCCCCCTCTAAGGGAAACTGCTGAGACCTTTGCACACTAATGAGTGAGCTTGTTAGGTTCCATGTATCTGCACCATCTGGGTGACACTTATTGGACCAGGGGTGTATGACTACCCTAAGGCATCAAGTCCATGTTTTAGCAAGGCAAAAATGTGCAGATTGCACAGCTTGGATTAAAAAAAAAAAAACTGGGAAGAGAGCCAATCAGATCCATATTTTGAACTTAAAATTAGGAAACAGATTTACACAAGACAGTTAACCTTAGGGACACATATCAAAGTGATGTGTGAAGAGTTGCTATTGTTTAGAAGGGCCTGAAATAGTAGCACAGATGTAGGTATAAGCCGGAATGGAAGATGGTCCCTGAAAGAGGGGCAGACTGTTGCCATAGCTAGCAGAAAAGAAGCAGAAATGTAGGAAAATATGTTGTCTGCGGAGAGCACAAGAAAGGTTAGCTTTTCCAGACATCGCAGCACATGCCTGTGGTCCCAGTACTTGGGAGGCTGAGGCAGGAGGATTAGTGTGAGTTCAAGACTAGCCTTGAGGTACAAAAGTGAGCTCAAGGCCAGCCTGAACTGCATAGTGAGACCCTGTCTCAAAAAGAAAAGAAAAGAAAAGTAAAGGAAAGAAAAGAAAAGAAAAGAAAAAAGAAAAGACGAGCTTCTAATGCATCTCCTGTTATAATTCCTATGGTTAATGGCACTACTTCTAGGGATTGGTTACTTTTCTAAAGTTCATGGGTCTTTATTTATCCTCACAATATTATGTGTTGCTATTTTTCTCATTCATGATTTGTCAAGACAAATATTTCCTGATGAAAGTAGATACTATGGTAGCTTTTATCATTCTAGCATGTGGAAAGCCGGTTTTTCCAGTATGCTTATTAAAGAGGTTCTCATTCCTCCAGTGAAACTAAAGGTTGCTTTTATGTAATTTGCTAAAACATTTTTTTTTTACTTTTAAAGAGAATGCAAAATATAGCAATAAAAACATTATAAACAATACAAAACTTCACTAAACAAAATGACAGAAATTCAATAATGGTTATTATGTTTTATATTCTTGTCTTCAAAGTAGTTGTTCAGATTACCAGATTATCAGCACTAGCATTGAGCAAGCAAATCTCTCTCTCTCTCTTTCTCTTTTTTGCTTTCTTCCTTTTTTTCTCCTTTCCCTTGTCCCAGGTATTCCTTCTCTGTGAACAATTTCTTTCCTTTTCTCATTATCTATTGTAACTTTCAGATCCTTTTTACTCTTTCAAGTTCTTGCACTTGAGACAAGAAGATGTTTACAGTATGTTCATTTGATTTATTTGACTTACGAGTATGGTCTTTAGTTGCAGCTATTTACCTATAAAAGCCTTGAGTATATCTTTTTTTTTTTTTATAGCTGAGTAACACCTAGTTGTCTAAAAATACCACATCATTTTCACCCATTCCTCACTTGATGAGTATTTGGGTTGTTTCCAAGATTTGGTTATGACAAATTGTGCCGCTCTAAACAAGGGTGCACCTATATTGCTGTCCTATGAGGTTTTCTGTTCTTTTGAAAAAAATTCCTAGCTAGGAGGGAAATAGTTAGCTTGAATTAGATAGCTTAGCTTTTTGAGGAATCTCCAGATGATTTCCACAAAGGTTGTACCAGTCTGCACTCCCACCAACAGGGGAGAAGAATTAATTTTTCTTCTAGCATTTGGTTAACTTCTTGATGTTAGCCATCCTTTCTGGGGAGAGAAGGAATCTCAGTGTTGTTTTAATTTGCATTTCTCAAAGGACCAAATTTTTTTTAATGGCTGGCTCAGCCTATGTTGGGGGTGGGGCTGGTACAGCACGTGGTGCTGAGCATTGAACCATGGTCCCTGCGGTTGCCTAAGCTTTCTTAAGCAGGTGCTTTAGATTGCTGAGCCATCTTGCTGGCCCTCAAGTGACCAACACTGTTGAACATTTTGTCATATATTTATTTGCCATTTGTTTTCTTCTCTCTCTCTCTCTCTCTCTCACAAAGATAAGATCAGGGCTGGCTAAATAGTGCAGTAGATTAAAGCACCTGAAAACAGGTGCAGGGGCTGGGGGTTCTATCCCCAGTGCCTGCCATGCTGGCCCCAACCCCATGGTACACTGATGTGGCAATTGAGACTGGGTGTGGTGGTGAATGCCTGTAATCTCAGCTCTTGGGAGGCTGCAAACAGGTGGATCACTGAGTCAGATCTAGTAGTGAGACCCCCAACACACTGTACACCCTTCCCTAAGATACAAAAGAAAAAACAAACAAGATGATATTTGTTGTTTCTTTGAAGCATTTCTGATGCAGTTTGATTTTTATTCATGTATTCTCTTCTACTGCTATGTCCTCAGGATTTGTTCCTACTTACTCCAGCAGAAGATTTAGTGCTTCTGCTTTAGTATTTCAATCTTTAATCCATTTTGACAGTCTTTTAGTGCATGGCAGATAGACATAGGTCTCATTTCAGTCTTCACCATGTGGAAAGCCAGTTTTGACAGTACCATTTATTAAAGAGGTTGTCTTTCTTCCAGAGAAAATGAAGGTCACTGACTGTGTTTCTAGTTGTGTCTGCATCTTCTGTTCTATAACTTCAAGGCTCAGGTATGTTTTGTTGCCAGTCCCATGCTGATTTTATCATAGTATTTTTATAATTTCCAGTTAACCTCCCTACATTTCCTTTGTTTCTCAGGATATTTTTTGATATTTTAAGTCTCTTCTGTTACCAGATTAATTTTAAGAATATTTTCTCCATGTCTTTGAGGTATTCTAATGGTATTTCAATTGAGATTGCACTGAACATGTATAATAATTTTGGATGCTTGGCCATTTTCTATGTAACTTCAATTAATTTATTCTTTGTCAATAGGTGGTCAGGATTATTTTTATTAAACCACTTCAGCTAGTGTTTATGAACTATAATAACAAGAGAATGTTACTTTTCTCAGTGTTTAACTAATTACTGGCTTTGTGTATCCTTGTCCTTCCTCCTAGACTGTCCAAGTCTTACTCATGCTTCAGGCCATGTTTACATTTCTAGTCTTCTGTGGAATCACACTAGTTCATCCACCAAGGAATTAGACACTCATTTCATGCTCATGTGATTATTTTATGCAGGATACAATGTGAAAGCATTGCCATGATCAAATTCATTGCCACATCCATTAGCACCCACGCAGTACCTTAGATCTCCAGAATGTGTTAATCTTACAACTAAAAGTTTATACCTTTTGATGAATACCTACTTATTTACCAACCCCAGACCTTGGTAATCAGCAGTCTACTTTCTGCTTCTATGAGTTTGTCTTTTATAGATTACATTTGTAAGTGAGATGCTGCTGTGTTTGTTGGTGCTGGATTTATTTTGCTCAGGGCACATCTTCCTGGCTTAATCACTCTGTATGAGCGGCAGAATTTATTTTTTCCTTTTTAATTCTTATTTATTTATGTAGTTACACTGTTGTGGCTGTTTTAACATTAGGAATCAATTCAAATGTTCGCTTGTCATAGTGAGTTTGACTTTGGGTAGCAGCCAGAAATTGCACAATGTTAAATCCACTGAATAAGGTGGATTAAGACTCAATGAAAGGTTTTTGTGAGCCTGCTTTTCTGTTCAATGGCACATTGAAGCATCATTTGGTTTCATCTTCCAAAAACACTCTCAAAAAAACAGCTTCCAGAACACTCATGATCGGTACTTAAAGAGAATGGCAGCATTTTTCGACAGCAGGATATAGTCTTTCTTGAATTTTCCGAAGTTTTTTGATTATGTGAATTGTTAGAGTCCTTTCTAAGTTTCCAAATTCTTGCTTCAATGTGCCAGGTTTCACTTATATGCACCACAAAACCATCACTGGATGTATTTTTATTTTTTGGAGATCTAGATGGAAGAAGAATGAGTAATTTAGTGGAATTCTTTATTGGGAAACTTGGGGAAATATCTGAACATGCAGTTTAAAACTCTAAAATATTAACAGACTTTTTATACACTCTTTTCAAAATTCTCAGTTATGACTAAAGGCTCTATGATTCCTCAGTGAATAGAAAATACTTTATGACCTTTAGCTTGTTTTCTAGGAGAGTCTGTATTTATTTTTTCTGATGAGGCTCTAAGATATGTCAGGTACTCTCACTGGGTGTAACTTCAGGAACTTAGAAAACATAAGGTAGTTGTGGTACAACAGCATAGAAATGTGTCTGTTCTACACTTTTAGTTGTACGTGACACTCCCTGTGACTTATAGCATGTGTATGTCTATTTATCTTATCTCCAACTATTGAATGGCTAAGCTATCAGCAATCCTGTTGCCTACTGATTTTAAATATATTTTTAAAGATATATATGTAGTACAGGGTCTACAGGGTCTGATTGCACAGATTGTACTCTTAGTGAGTCTCCTGTTTTCAGCCTACCAAGTTCTGGGATTACAGGCATGAATCACTATACTCAGTCTCAAGGAGCAAGCGCAGTGCACAGTGCAGAGGACTGAACCCCGGCCCCTACATTTTGCGTAAGAATGCACTTTAGTCCAGTTAGGTGTTTGGCCGGCCCTTGATTTCAAATCTTCAAGAAAGTGGATAATAGTTTTCTTTCAAAACAGATTAATAGCCTATCTTAAATAATTCCAGTTATTACAACAGCTTCTTAAAATTTTAATGGCATATTTGACTACATGTGAAAATTTTGTACCCATTCATTGTTTAAAACATTATTAGGGGGGCCGGGGAGATAGCTCCATGGCACAAGTGCCTGCCTGGCAAGTGCAAGGTTGTGAGTTTGAATCCTGGTCTTGCCCCCCCCCCAAAAAAAAAATTATTAGGAGCATATTTGGCAAGTTGTTTTTAAAGACAGTTACAATTATATCTATCCTATCAGTCTACTTTCATCAAGTTATAAGGCTTCATTCCTTCTCTTGATCTCAATCGACCTTGAGTGCTACTCTACAGTGACCTGTAACAGAGGTCACAATGTGTGGCTCATCATCCTGCATCTTAGGAATCCCTGAGTTTTCCACTTCACCCCTGGAATTATTCTTAGCCTAGACTATTACACGGTAAGAGTAAGGGCAGTCTAAGACTCTTAGCAGATGACTGAGCTTGTGTAGAGATCAGTGGCCAGTTCCAAAGCCTATGATTGGTGTGTGCTGTATTGGATCTTCTAGTCCTAGACTATACCCCAACCAAAACTATGAAGCAAAGGCCAGGCTATTTTCTATGAATCTTGCTTAAATCTATGAGGGCTATGCCCAGTAAAATGGATGCTCTTTTGCACCACTAATCATTGGCGTAAATTCTCCTGCTGAAGTAGATTACTTGAACTCTCTTCCTTTTCCTTAGACCTCAAGGGCAAGAGTCCTGTGTTATAATATTTTTGTTGTTGTTGCTACTGTTATTGTTCCTCTCTATAGAGCAATTTATTGGTTATACAAAGTTATAATTAACTCTGTCTCACACATCTGGAGAAAATATCTCAATGTTAGGCTAATAAAATCCAGTGACTGCTAGTGTGATTTTGGAAAAAGCTTTGCTACAGCTTACCGTTTTAATACTAATTGTACACAAATCAATGGGTCATGCAAATGCCTGATCCTGCTATTAGAAAAGATCTCCAATGTTTCTTTTCTCCCTCAGAAATTTTGATGAAACTATAATGTTATGACAACTCCAGCTAGGAACACCAGTCTAATAAAGAATAAAAATAGATAAATGTAAAGCCATTAAAAAAAGATCCTGTAAAATTATACCAAATTTTAAAGAAGTTCAATTTACCTGTTCTGAATTATATGACTTGAATTTCTATTTTAGAGTAAACTAAATGCTATCAAATAAGGCAAAACATGTGGTACAGGTGTGACACTATGACTCCTAGTAACTTTGTGTTTTATATAACTAAGACATCTGAGGGTTGGCCAGGCCCTTTCCAGGGGACCAGACTGAGTGGAAGCCAGTGTGAATGACAGGAGATGCTGTCTACACAGAGAGGCCATCCTTGAGTGGGAGCCCTGCAGGCCCCAGGGGTTGGGCAGGATTCGACTTCTGCCTATTGTGGACTGTAGACCTGTTGTGGGGCTCTGTCCGTCTTAGGATATTATTTCTGGAGATAGCCAAGGTGGCTCAGGAAGTGGAGAAGAAGTGCAAGACTTTTCTGGTGGAGACCAGGGCCCAAGGCCCCAGGGTTGGAAGGAGACCAAGGGCCAGCTGCCCTAGGCAGACACCAGTGCTTCCTGTCTGAACCCAACTCATCATTGTCTGTGCTGTTCTGTTTCCTATCAGCCTCTGTCGCCAAAGCTGCTACCCTAGCTATCAATATCTGCTTCTTCCAGTGGAATAAAGTTATTTTCTATTTTATGTTAAAAAAAGAAAAATATCAAGTGGAGAAAGAAACATTTAAATGAGAGTTATGACACTGGACATCAATATTTCATATGAAATTCGTGGTTCTTTCTTATGGTAAAAAAATCAAATCACTAAAGTAAAATATATTTCACAGCAGATAGACACTTGACTAAGGGTTTCTCTTTCTTGCCCTCCCTTCCTTTTTCTCTTTTCCACTTCCTGCTTACATCCCTCTTCCTTCCTTCCTTCCTTCCTTCCTTCCTTCCTTCCTTCCTACCTTCCTTCCTTCCTTCCTTTCTTCCCGCTCTTTTTCCCTCTCTTTGATAGTCTAATGATTAACAAAATAATGGCAAAATGACTATTCGTCAGTTTCCTCTAAGGAATTCAACATTTTGATTGGGTAGAAATGACTTCTTAATTTTTATTATTACCTTTCATAGCTGCACATGGGAAGTTGTATCTTTTGTGGTTTTTTTTGTTTTTCTGTTTTTTTTTTTGGTCTGTTTTTTATTTATCCCACTGATATACAAATAACACCAGCTTTTGTACAATGGCCACAGGAATGGCCTCTCTTTCAAAAGCAAGTCACTCACCAGCATGACTGCTGTTTCCTAAGAGGCATGTGCTCAGCTGCACCATGGCTGGCTGCCAGAGAAGCAATTTCCTTTCCTTTTAAGGGGGTTGGAAAGCATCCGATTATACAGGAAGAGGTATTTCACTTTTCAAGGTGAAAGAACACTTGCTTCTTTTATAGATAATGGAAGAAATAAGATACATTAGTGAAAGACAGAGGCTTACCAATTAAAAATATCCAGGAAGGGTGGGACATAGTCTGCCTGCACATTATCTCTATGTAAATTACTAGAACAGGAAACAATACCAGATTTTCCACTCACTACTCAATTCAGTATTTTATTTTATTTTTTAAAACATATAAAATTTGTTCATATTAATAAAATACAATGTGATGTTCTCATTTACTGGAGAATAATCAACTCAGGGTGACTGATACATCCCATCATTTGCTATATTTTTTATGACTTAGATTTCAAATAGTTAAGTTTCTATAACTGCTAATTCTTGGACATATTTATATACTTTAATAACTGAGAAAATGCTGTTTTTTAAACTTTATTTATATTATGGCTGGCTCAACCTGCCCTGGGGGTGGGGCTGGCACAGCATGTGGTGCCAGGGATAGAACCTCGGTCCCTGTGGTTGCCTAAGCTTGCCTAAGCAGGCACTTTAGATTGCCCCGCTATCTTGCTGACTTGAAGCTACTCTTTATTATTTACAAGACTACATTTCATTTCTACTTCTCAGATTAATATTTAATGCTTATAAAATGTTACAATGATGAAAAAATTTAACTACTTTAACATGGGCTTCAGAATTTTAAGCAAGAAAAAATGTAAGGCTTTGGAATTGCATGACAAACATAGTCACAAATCAAAGTCATCTTTCATTTTTGTAATTCTAATTAAACAACATAAATAAAAAATGCCCAACACATATAAAATTCTGTCTCCTTTTCCCACATATCATCTACCCAGTTATGTCAAATAGAAGTGTAATATAAATCACAAATATGAGCAACCTGTGTAACTTCCAGTGTTGTAGTATCTATATTAGAGAAAGAGTTGGGAAACATTAGTTTTGGTAACACATTATGTTTAACCTAATATACCCAAATGTATAGTTAATGTACAATGTTAATGAAATATTTATTGTGCTTTTTAAATGTCCTGTCTTCAAATATGTTGTTTAGATTTCATATCCAGCATGCTTCAACTCTGAGTAGTCATTTTTCAAGGTCTGTGTGTGTTCAGTGATGACTACCATACTAGACAAGACAGCCCATTCTATATTACTCAGTTCTCCACATTTTCTCTCTTGATGTGTGTTTCTAGGAATATCCTTTGGACTTTGTTCTCTCTGATTAAATTTCAGTGTCTACTTTGGGAGATACACCTGAAGCCCCTCCTCCTGCCTGGGAAAGTACAGATGCATCATCTTTACTTCTCTGCTACCTCTGTATGAGCTATCCAGAACTTACTAAGGAATTCAGCAACTCTCGTTGTGCAACTTTCCACATTTACTCCATTTACTTCTCTTTCCAAAGCACAATTTTTACCCTCCCACCCCCAGAGGATAGTTGTTCTTTAGTCCTTCTAAGGACTCCATTGTTTTCATGGGCTTGGGTGGAAGGCAAGGGCCCACTACTGTCAAGTCTAAACCAAAAGAGTGGTGTTCCATGATTCTGGACTTAAGTTTGATTCCTAAACCCCTGGCTGCATATGGTACTATTTATTGAATTCAGCCTCACATACAGCTTGGGAAGTGCACAGGCATCAAAGACATTCATTTCAGAAATGTTCCTGATTACTTAATGAGACGTTTTGAATAATTATGTAATAGCCTGATCCTTGAGCACACAACAGGTGCAATGTGAACACTTTAATAGGCTATACATAGCTATTTCCTTTTGGGACAAGACTACTCCTCCTCTTCTCCTGCCTCCTCTTCTTTTTCATGTCTTTGTTTGTCATATTGGAAGTGAGGAACCCTGAAAGTTCCTACAGCCTTGTTTTTTATTTTATTTTAATTTGAAGAATGAAAACAGAAGTAAAAACAAATAGAAAAAAATGACAGAAACAGGGTAACATACAACAATGCATATGTTACAGCTTTTCAGAACAGGGGTAGTTAATTAACAATGGTTGCTGTATCAT
Source organism: Myocastor coypus (assembly GCA_004027025.1). Lineage (NCBI taxonomy): Eukaryota > Metazoa > Chordata > Mammalia > Rodentia > Myocastoridae > Myocastor > Myocastor coypus. Next base: position 5,026 of record PVJA010023871.1, on the reverse strand, counting down.
CTATTTTTTCATTTTAATGAGAAAAAGACAAAATTACAATGAAACAATTTCAAGACAGCTTAGTATGACAGTTACAATAATTAATACATTGTATATTGTTGTTTTCTTAGTTGTTATTCAGAGGACAAGATGGAGACATGATGTCTACACAATAGCCTATGTCCCTCTAATGACCAATTCAATCTACTTCTCAAAGAAGTATCTGACATTATTCAACTCAAATGCTCCGACATTTGAACTTTGAAATTTATGAAAATAAGAGCCAATTGGGTGACGTTAAAAGTCTTCTTTTCACTGACTCTTTTTGAGTCTGTTATGGTTTGTTTCTAGTTGTCCCCCTAAAGCTTCATGAGTCATGGGCTAGACTTCTAAAGTTTGTGATCAGCTCATGACCCACTGGAATTATGGGTGATCCAAGACTGAGATTATGAGTGTGAATGGTATACCTAGCCTGGGGTGGATAACGAATGCAATTTAAGGGATACAGACTTCTTCTCTATAACCATTTGTTGCTGCTACTTTTCCCATTTGGTTTTGGTTTTTGTTGCCACCATAAAATGTTACTCTGCCTGGGAGCCAACCAAGCAAAGACTGAAGCTTCCAGCAACTGAGCTAAATAAACCTTTCCTTCCTTAATTTTGGATGTAAAGTATTTGTCCTAGCAATGAGAGAAGAGTAACTGAGACAGAATCTGTAATTCTTTATATTAACAACTTTGATTACAGATTGTGAAAGGTGCTATCTCAATGTCCAGTTTCCCTTTACCTCGAATATCCTAAGCAAGATGCTCTTTTACCTGGTATATTGCACTGATTCTTTCTTCATTATACATTTCCAATATCTAAACTCCAATTACCTCCTCAGAATTTTGTTGATAGTTTTTTCCTCATCTCATCTCTCTCTTATTAGCTCTATGTTGGGCTATATATTCATGGAGTAGGAAAAGGAGAAGTGATCCTCCAATTTTATGTCCAAATGAGTGAACTAGATGTCGGGAAAGTAATGGTACAAATTTCTCTAAAGGTAAGAGGAAATGTTGACGTGATACCAAAAGATCTCAATGAACCTGGAGACCAGGCAGAAATATAAGTTAGGAAAGTAGTGTGTTTTTCCCTTATCAAACAGATTTTGTAACTCTAATATAAAGATTATGAAAGTCTCCAATGATGAAGTAGTTTAAGTGTCATAAAACTTGAATCTAGGGTGTAACATTTATATAACCAGCATAAAACATGTATCAGTGTGCCAAGAATTTCTGAGCAATAGCACTCAGGAGTGAATTAATACCCTCATAAGATGAAGCTTTGAAAAAAGGTGGAAATGGATGAAATGAATGGATATGACAAGCAAAGAGTAAAGGGTTAACACACAGATACAGACGACCATTGTGGGTCTAAGGGTGAACAAATCAGTTAGGATCATACCTTAGTTTTGCCCTTTGTTTCTATGTGAGTTATGGCACTTCTCAAGAAAAGAGAGAACTCAAAAGGACAACCTGACTGTGGGGTACTTTATCTAGAGTTCTAAACACTTTAAGAGCTCAAGTCAAATCAGTATACTGCTTGGGCACCTACTATAACTAAAAGTGTAGATAAAATTGTCAGTAAGTATGTGGAAAGGAGATCAAAGACCAAATTCTAGGGTTTTAAGCTCTAATTGGGCAAGGAGAGGCTGTTTAGAGGTCTAGGTAGAGAACCAAGAATGAATAATGAAAAAATTAACTGTAACTGTGCACATAGGTCAAGTGAGGTAAGGGCTGAAAATAGCCTATTACACAGTGATGACATTTACTGAGATATTTAGAGTCAGGCAAAGAACAGAAATATATGTGAATTCACTTGAAGGCATAAATGTCAAAAGAGTACAGACAGCAATTTTAGACATTAATAAGCTTTTGAGAATTTAATTGTGAAGAGAATTTCTGATATAATATGTACAGTAGAAATTGATGGAGATGAGGTAGGGTCTGATGTTCTTGATTAATGCACTAATATATAAGATGAGTGAACCACTCAGAACATGTTAATAGCCTATTAGGAACCAGAAGTAGGAGACATAAATTTTTCAGAAAGCATCTATAACTACTGGACAAAGTTCTTACCAGAAGGACAACCTTTCCTAGTAATATGGGGAGAAAACATGGAAGGATGCAAGCTTTGATTTAAAATCAGAACCACTTTATGCTATCAATTTTCTAAAGAATTACATGAGATTATAGTCACAATAATGCTCAGCACACATAGCATGATTAATGCTAAAGCATCTGATTATGCCAACCTGCACCATTTTCTTCTCTTTCTTTCTTTCTTTCTTTCTTTCTTTCTTTCTTTCTTTCTTTCTTTCTTTCTTTCTTTCTTTCTTTCTTTCTTTCTTCTTTCTTGTGCTTGGACCCTGTATATTTTTTTACTCAGTTTTTCTTGGCACTAGAAAATGTTCCTCTGCAAAGAAAAATCATTAGTATTGATGCTAGTTTCAGTTTCTACTATTGCACATGACGTCATCAATCTAACACTGAGCAGCCACAGACCTCATTGATTTGAAGATGCAGCTACTTTTCCAAGCCTGGGATCTACTCCAAGTTTTGTCTAATACAACATACTACATGTTGCAATAATTCAAAAAAATTTTTTTTTGTATTTTTAGGGACGGGTCTATAGGGTGCTCAGGGTCTCACTACGAGAACATACTTTAATCCACTGAGCTATTTGGTTGGCCTTAATAATTTGAAAGTTGTAAATCCATGAGATCATTTCTTAAAGTTACCATTAAGATAAAGATAAATACAGAAGCGAGAAAAATAATGATACATATAATTTTGATAAGAATTTTCATTGCAATATTCTATGAAAGCAATGCCTGTTCTCTTTTTTCACTATCCCTTTTAAGTAATCTCAAATTTTTTATGAATTTCTGTGATATATACTACGTATTTATGAAAAAAAAATATAGCATTACCTTATTGTGATAGCTGTTTTTTTCATCTAAGGTATTATATGCTTTTTATGATGAAAAGCAAATGTTTAACTATTTTATATCTTCTATATCTTTACTTTCCATGTTTTTCCAATATCTTAGATTTTTTAAATTACTTTTAATAAGAAATAACAATGCGACAGTTTCAAAACACATTGGTAGCTGGGCGTGGTGGTGCATGCCTGTAATCCCAGCACTCGGGAGGCTGAGGCGGGAGGATCGGTGAGAGTTCGAGACCAGCCTGGGCTACAAAACTGAGCTCAAGGCCAGCCTGAACTGTACAGCGAGACCCTGTCTTAAAAAGACAAAAAAAAAAAAAATCATTGGTAAGACAGCCACAATAATTAATACAATATTATTGTTTTCATAGTAGTTGTTCAGAGTATAAGATGCATACATGATAACTTTTCTAAACACTATTAGTACAAATATTCTCATTGAACTAAGAAAAAGGAGTTATATACATAGCCAAATATTTCAGAATAGTAGTGGATTATTGGCAGAACTGGCAATGTTGGAAACTGTTGACTTGAGCATTTTACAGCTCAATATACTAATCTGGCTTTACTTTTTATGTCTCGTGGTTAAACGTTTCTACTGGGTGGTTAAGTCCAAGTTAAAGCAAGACCTTTTCCTGTTCAAGAAGATTATGGGGCCACAGACAAAAGGGATCAATGATATATAGAGTGCCTAAGGAGAGTCACCTAGAGAGAAAACATTCTCTCAGGCTCTCGCAGAGATCAAACTGGTCAAGTAATGCCTTGACTCATCCCGACAAATGACATTGACAAAAATTCTGCCAAATGCTGTACATGGTTTCAGGGAAAATTGTGTGTGGGGGATTTGACTGACCTCCTCAGATACAAAAGTTAGACATGGTTTTGAACTCAATGTACCCCCATGCCATCATGTATTCACAGGTGGGGCTTTGCCAGTTGACTGAGGCATGGGGTCCTTGTACTTCCCTGGGGCCTTCTTGGGGGCGGGTCACTGGAAATGTGACCTGGAAGGATGTCTTCTCATCTTAGGCTTTCTCCCTTCTCTTTCTGCTTCCTTACCACCAGTTGAGTAGCCTTCCTCTGTAGGATGCTTAGGCCATGATGTTTCTCCCTTGCACCTCAATTCCTCATGGACCAAATCCCGTAAACTGTGAGATAAATTAAAACTTTTTTTCCTATAGATTGTGTGTGTCAGATATTTTGTCCCAGCAGTGGGAAAGTTTACTAACAAAATGTTTACTTTTATTTAATCCAGCCTTAGTTTTTATATTTTTATATGGTGTTGTATAGACTTTAGACTTTGTTTATAACTGATTTACCTAAGGGATTGTGTTTATATTTCCTTTTTTAGTATTTTCTTTGTTCCTAATTGGATTAAAACTTGTGTGCATATGTGTGTGTTTTGGATATCTTATTTTTTCACACTTTATCAGTAAAATGCTCCCAAGTTCTCTGCATAAGTGCAAGTATCTCCTTAGCATTTATAATATATAGACAACTCCATCCACTCTATTTTCTCATTGAACTTCTTTGGGGGGAGCTTTTTTCCTGCTTATCTTTTTTGGATTCAGTACTTACTCGGTCTTTGTTGAACCATCATTTTGTGGTCTCCATAAAGCATCATCTCAGAAAACTCATTATGTTTCCCTTCAATTTGATTTCTTGTGTTTAATTTTTACATTTTTCATTTTTGTTTGGTGTTGTTTTACACCCTCATTTGAGTAATTTCTGTTTTAATTTTTTGAGAAAATTTCATGAACAATCAAATTTGTGTTAATTTTGATGTATGAAAATACCTTTATTCTATTCTCAAACTTCATTCCTTATTTGGCTGCTATAGAAGATTAAGCTCCTTATAATATTCGTTTGCAACTTGGAATTCATATTCTATTAACTTATTTTTGTTTTTGTTTCATATCTAATATTGCTGCTGACATGTTTCACTGGATTCTAATCTTTTTCTCTTTGGAAATTTGGTCCCTATCATGTAATATATGCCTTGAGATGGTGTTTTTATCTATTCTTCCACTATATTTAGTATTCCAGAGATTTTT
>PVJA010023870.1:0-32411 GCA_004027025.1 Myocastor coypus | reverse complement strand
TTTTTTTTTTTTTTTGTGTGTGTCTTTTTAAAAAAAAAGTAAAGCCAGGCTGGTAAGATGGCTCAGCAGTTTAAAGTGCCTGGTTAGGGACTGTGGTTTGATCCCTGGCCCCACATGTTGCACCAGCCCCACCTCCAGGGCGGGCCATAATATATATATTAAAAAGCCAAACCAAGCATGGTGGTACATCCCTTTAATTCAGCTACTTGAGAGGCAGAAGCAGGAGGATTATAAATTTGAGGCCAGCTGGGCGGTTTAGTGAGATCTGTCTGAGAATAAAACAAAAGTCTAGCTGGGTGTGGTGGTGCACGCCTGTAATCCCAGTACTTGGGAGGCTGAGGCAGGAGGATCAATGCGAGTTCGAGACCAGCCTGGGCCACAAAAGTGAGCTCAAGGTCAGCCTGAACTGCACAGTGAGACAGACCCTGTCTCAAAAAGACAAAAAAGAAACAAAAAAGCACCAAAAAAAACCCCCCCAAAAGTCTAAGGGCATTAGCTCATTGCTTTCTGGGTTCCATCTTAGTAATGTACGAACAGAACTCAAACTTTTTAATGAAAAATAAACTTGCTAGATTCTGGGAAATGCATCCTTTCAAGTTGCTTATGAGATATTTACTGTGTTCAGATGCTGCAAGTATGTTGTGTCCTGCAGAGATAGCATTGCATTAAAAAAGGCATCGTTCCAAAATTTCAGTCTATATAGTCTGTTGTTAATGATGCCATCTATAATATTTTAGGGCCGGGGAGATGGCTCCATGGAATAGGTGCTTGCCTGGCTAGTGCAAGGTCCTGAGTTTGTCCCCAGAACTGCAACAACAACAACAAAAAAAAAAAAGAAGAAAGTACTTATAGTCTTGGGTACAGGGTACATTTTTTCTGTCTTTCTTTTTTTGAACTGGGGATTGAACTCAGGCCTTTGCACTTGCCAGGCAAGCACTTATTCTATGGCTCTACCTCCCCAGCCCCAGAGTATATTTTTTTGGCCAAGGCCTGTGTTAGTCTTCATTTCTTATTTCACATCAGTTGAGATGTTCAGTGCTGGAAAAGCCTACAGAAGTTTCCATTGGGAAAAATAAAAGCAAAAAAACTGAAGGGATGAGATTGTAGATTTTGGAGATACATACGTAAAGAACTTACCACTATAAGTGAGAAATATTCTTTAATACTGTGAAAATGGATCTGATTGGTAGGATCTCTAAAATTATATGCAGCTCTGATTTTTTTAATAGTATTATTTTAGGGAAGAAAATCAGTTTTTTGAAGTTAATGAGTAGCTACATATAGGTATCCTTTACAGTTTGTGTGCACTGTAATATTTTGAAATCAATACCAATGAAGTTACGTTTTTAGTGATCTAGATTCCTCAGAGATTGTATATGATTGCTTCTCAGTTTCTCTGTGTTGTTGAAATCACAGGACTTAACAAACCAAATTTAACTTAGGCTTCACTGTATATGAAATATCTGTCAATGCTAATTTTGTTCCGTAAGTGTTCTGGAATTAAATTCCACCTTTTTTTTTTTAATTTTATTGATTTTTTTTCTTGTTTCAGAACCTTTGTTTATTTACTCATTTTTATGGCTGGCTCAGCCCGCCCCGAGGGCAGGGCTGGCACAGCATGTGGTGCCTGGGATTGAACTGTGGTCCCTAAAGCCGCCCAAACTTTCCCAAGCAGGTGCTTTAGACCACTGAGCCATCCCACCGGGCCCCTAAATTCCAACATTTTGAACCGTGAACCTGCATTTTTTGTTTTTGTCTTTTATATATTTTTGCTTACTTGGGATTGAGAAGATGAGAAGGAAAAAGGTGATAGAGAATTCTATTTTTAAGTATTTTTTTTTTTTTTTTTTTGTCTTTTTGAGACAGGCTCTCATTATGCAGTTCAGGCTGGCCTTGAGCTCACTTTTGTAGGCCAGGCGGGTCTCGAACTCGCACCAATCCTCCTGCCTCAGCCTCCCGAGTGCTGGGATTACAGGCGTGTGCCACCACGCCCAGCTGTTTTTTTTTTTTTAAAGAATTTTTTATTTTATTTATTTCTTGTCTTAGAACCTTTATTTGTTCACTCATTTTTATGGCCGGCTCAGCCCGCCCTCAGGGCAGGACTGGCGCAGCATGTGGTGCCGGGGATCAAACTGGGGTTCCTGAGGCCGCCCAAGGTTTCCCAAGCAAGAGCTTTAGACCACTGAGCCATCCCGCCGGGCCCCAGTATTTGAATGTCTTGAAATTTTCATTTTCATTGACATTCTTTGGAGAGACAGTGTTCAGACATTGCCATTACCACTTCTGTAATTCATCTCTAAATACTGTTGTAAAACTGAGCAAAGAGATTTGGTAAGTGATAGTACTTTCAGATATTTGATTGTAGGAGGTAGGATTTATTTATTTTTATTTTTATTTTTATTTTTTGTCTTTTTGAGACAGGGTCTTGCTATGCAGTTCAGGCTGGCCTTGAGCTCACTGTTGTAGCCCAGGCTGGTCTCGAACTCACACCGATCCTCCTGCCTCAGCCTCCCGAGTGCTGGGATCACAGGCGTGAGCCACCACACCCGGCTAGGAGGTAGGATTTAAATGCATGAAAATAACAGGATGTTAGAAGGCAAGTTGGTCTTCTTATGAAAAAGATAATTTTTAGTAGCCTAAATTTAGAAACAGTTACAAAGTTGATCTTGAGCAACACAGATTGAAATTTCTTGAGTGCACTTTATATGGATGGTTTTTGGAAAATAGTGACAATTTGCAGGCAAACCAAATAGCCTAGAAATAACGTTTGATTTATTTATTTATTTATTTATTTATTTTTACTTTTGTTTATTTTTATGGCCGGCTCAGCCTGCCCTGAGGGCAGGGCTGGCACAGCATGTGGTGCCAGGATCGAACCGTGGTTCCTGCAGCTGCCCAAGCTTTCTTAAGCAGGTGCTTTAGACTACTGAGCCATCCTGCTGGGCCCCGAAATAACTTTTTAAAAAGCTGTGTATATATATAAAATATGTATAGACAATAGGCCTCCTTTTTCTGCCAAATATTGGGAATTGAACCCGGCACATTTGCAGTGAACTATTTCTTTTCATTTTTTATTTTGAGAAAGAGTTGCTGAGCCACTAGGTGGCTCAGACTAGCCTTGAATTTGTGATTCTCCTATCTCAGTCTCAAGTATTGGGACAGGTGTGCATTATAGATGTGCCTGCCCCACCAGACCTGGCTAGATAAGTCTTCTGTTGTTGGCTCAGCCTGCCTTGTGGGTGGGGCTGGAGCAGCATGTAGTGCCAGGGATCAAGCGAAGTTCCCTGTTGTTACCTAAGCAGGCGCTTTAGACCACTGAGCTATCTCACTGGCCCATGGCTCTCTTTTTCTTCTCTTCTCTTCTCTTCTCTTCTCTTCTCTTCTCTTCTCTTCTCTTCTCTTCTCTTCTCTTCTCTTCTCTTCTCTTCTCTTCTTTCTTTCTTTCTCTTTCTTTCTTTCCTTCCTTCCTTGTCTTTTTGAGACAGGGTCTCGCTGTACAGTTCAGGTTGGCCTTGAGCTCAGTTTTGTAGCCCAGGCTGGTCTCGAACTCTCACAGATCCTCCTGCCTCAGCCTCCCGAGTGCTGGGATTACAGGCATGCGTCACCACTCCTGGCCCATGACTCCCTTTTAACTGAGGAAAATATAAACATGTCATACTTGCATAAAATTAAATAGTTATAATATATTTAGTTTCATAAACATCTGTTGCAATTGCAGTAAGCCCAAGTGTTGGGAGTATACATTTTATTTGATACTAATATGTGACACCATTTCCATGTATACAGTTTGTTTCTCTAGTAAGTTTCAAGTGGTATCTTTTTTACTGTGTATAATGTAGTAACAAAATGTGTTAGTATTACTGGTGAGGCTTCTGGTCAGCGGCAGGCTATTGGCATATGTGTGTGTGTGTTTTATTTATGTATTTGGTATAAGGTCTTGCTACGTAGCTAGGACTTGTAATGATCCTCCTCCTTAAGTGCTATTACAGGCCCCATGCCCAGTCTTGGTGGCTGGCTCAGTAGCCTGGGGGTGGGGCCAGCACTGCATGTGATGGTGGGCTTCGAGCCCTAGTCCCTGTGCTTTCTTCCTAAGCAGGTGCTTAGTCTGTTGAGCTATCTTTTCAGCCCACTATGCACGTTTTTGACTGTGTATTGGTCAGTACCCTGAACTTAGGAGGATTAACTAACTACACAGCAAAAATAAGCCTAGGATGCTCAGACAGTTTAAAGATTCATCAAAAAGGTATTTGGAAAGCCGGGCGTGGTTGCACACGCCTATAATCCCAGCACTTGGGAGGCTGAGGCAGGAGGATCAGTGCAAGTTCGAGGCCAGCCTGGGCTACAAAAGTGAGCCCAAGGCCAACCTCGAATGCATAGTAAGACCCTGTCTCAAAAAGACAAAAAAAAAAAAAAAAAAAAAAAAGTATTTGGAATGTATAGAGTGGTTTGCCATATGTATATGGCATATGCATATTACATACATATCAGTTCTGTTACTGACTGCTATTAATACTGTGGTACTCATGTTTCAAGTTGCAGTAATCTCTCCAGTTTATCTTTCTCATCTTCTCACCAGAAAACCACAGAGTAAACTAGATATTGTCAGAAGTCCATTTTTATTTTCTCATCTGAGCAGAGCCATGGTTTTAGCTGTAAAGACTTAGTGATTAGGAGACTATCCAGTACCACTTAGCCATTATTGTATTTATGGAGTGGTCAGTTTTTTTTCATTTCTTTCAAGGTCATAAAGTAGTCAATGTCAGTTTGGTAGATTTATTTTTTTTTATTCTCATGCCACTTTTTCTTAGTTTCAGGGATTTGTTTTTGTCTTTTTAATGTTTTGTAATCTATTTTACAGAATAGGTAGGTATTTGTCTTGGGCATGGAATAGACTTTAACAGCTTTTGCAGTCATTTTATGTACGTATGTACTGTACATACGTTTGTATGTATACATGTATGTTACGGCTGGCCCAGCCTGCCCTCAGGGTGGGGCTGACACAGCATGTGTTGTCTAAGCTTGCCTAAGCAGGTGCTTTAGACTGCTGAGAAAGCTTGCTGGCCCCTGTTGCAGTCTTTCTTTAAAAATTTTTTTCTTGTTTCAGAACTTTTGTTTTTGTTTGTTTGTTTATTTATTTATTTATTTATTTTTATGGCCGGCTCAGCCTGCCCTGAGGGCAGGGCTGGTGCAGCATGTGGTGCCGGGGATCCAACTGTGGTCCCTGCAGCTGCCTAACCTTTCCTAATCCTAAGCAGGCACTTTAGACCACTGAGCCATCCTACCGGGCCCGTTGCAGTCTTAATATTGTTTTTTCCTGCATTCTTTTTTTTAAAAATTTTTTTAAAAGAATTATTTATTTATTTATTGTTTCAGAACTGTTTATTCACTCATTTTTATGGCTGACTCAGCCCACCCTGAGGGCAGGGCTGGCGCAGCATGTGGTGCCGGGGATCGAACCAGGGTCCCTGCAGTCGCCCAAGCTTTCCCAAGCAGGCGCTTTAGACCACTGAGCCATCCTGCCAGGCCCTTTTCCTGCATTCTTTTGAAATTTTATTTTATTTTTTTATTATGGCCGGCTCAGCCTGCCTTGGGGGTGGGGCTGTGGTCCCTGTGGCCGCCCAAGCTTTCCTAAGCAGGCACTTTAGATCGCTGAGCCATCCTGTCAGCTCTTTTCTTGCATTCTGTAATCTACTGTACTTTTGAATTAAGAGACATAGGTGGGATAGTCTATAAACCTATTCTGTTTTGTCCTTAATGTCATGCAGGTGAAAGCCGTTTTAGTAAGGCACAGTGTTTTTCCAAATGTTCCTTTGAAAATAATGAGAATATTTATAAAATAAAATTTGTATACGGACATAAGTATATAATGTGAAAATTGAATTGTGTTGTGACTTTAACATTTTCTTTTTAATTTGACTAGGAGAAAAGAAATGGGTCGCTCCAATTCTAGATCACATTCTTCAAGATCAAAATCTAGATCACAGTCTAGTTCTCGATCAAGATCAAGATCACACTCTAGGAAGAAGAGATACAGGTGAATTAACATGATTCTAATTCTTTCTTTTTTTTAAATTTTAAAAAAATTTTATTTATTTATTTATTTATTTATTTATTCATTCATTCATTCATTCATTCATTTATTTATTTTTCTTGTTTCAGAACTTTTGTTAGTTTGTTTATTTTTATGGCCGGCTCAGCCCACCCCAAGGGCAGGGCTGGCGCAGCATGTGGTGCCGGGGATTGAACCGTGGTCCCTGAAGCTGCCCAAGCTTTCCCAAGCAGGCGCTTTAGGCCACTGAGCCATCCCGCTGAGCCCCTCTTTCTTTTTTTTTAAAAGAATTAATTTAATTTAATTTATTTAATTTATCTTATCTCATCTTATCCCTGGCACAGCATATGGTGCGGGGGGATCGAACAGCGGTCCCTGAAGCCGCCCAAGCTTTCCCAAGCAGGTGTTTTAGACCACTGAGCCATCCTGCTGGGCCTGATTCTAATTCTTTTATTATTTATTGTTTATTATTTAGTATTTTTTTCTTGTTTCAGAACTTTTGTTTGTTTATTTTTATGGCCGGCTCAGCCTTCCCTGAGGGAAGGGCTGGCGCAGCATGTGATGCTGGGGATTGAACTGTGGTCCCTGAAGCTGCCTAAGCTTTCTTAAGCAGGCGCTTTAGACCACTGAGCCATCCTGCCGGGCCCTCTAAGTCTTTTAATAATAGTTACATTAGGTAGCCGGGCATGGTGGCGCACGCCTGTAATCCCAGCACTCGGGAGGCTGAGGCAGGAGGATCAGTGTGAGTTGAGACCAGCCTGGGCTACAAAACTGAGCTCAAGGCCAGCCTGAACTGTACAGTGAGACCCTGTCTCAAAAAGAAAAAAAAAAAGAACTTTAACAATAGTTACATTAGGTGATATTTGTTGAATGATTGCTATATCCATACACAAGCCTATTATATTAGTGTATTTCAGTCTTAAGTGACCCTGTTAAATAGGTTTATTATTTTAGAGTTAAAAATTAAGAATAGACCCAGTTGCAAGCTAATAAATGTCACATCTTAGATTTGAATGCAGAGATTCCTTGTACATTCCTGCAAAACAGTTGTTAAATAAGTTGGACAGTAAATGAGGAATTGTATGTAGTATGTACATTATTACAGTATGGAGAACAAAGAAGTGGTCAAGGGAAATTCCAACTTGATGACTTTGCTATTATGTACCTCTTTCGTTGTTTGTTTGCTTATTTATTTATTTTTGTTTTATGGCCGGCTCAGCCTGCCCTGAGGGCAGGGTTGGTGCAGCATGTGGTGCCCGGGATCGAACCACGGTCCCTGCAGCCGCCTAAGCTTTCTTAAGCACGTGCTTTAGACTACTGAGACATCCTGCCCGACCCTGGATCCTATTTGGTTTTTGTTTGTTTATTTATTTATTTTTGTTTTTATGCGCCTTTTTCATGCAGTGCTGTCATATACAACAACATAACACTTGCTGTATTGGGCATTCAGCAGAAATCTATAGGCAAGATGTACTCTAGTTACTAAGGCTCTGTAAACAAGGTGTAGAGACAATACAGAACAAGAGCTGGGTTCTGAACAGATGCTAAATAGGTTGTTTAAAGAGCAATATCTGGGGCTGGGGAGATAGCTTGGTGGCACAAGTGCCTGCCTGGCAAGTTCAAGGTCGTGAGTTTGAACCCTGGACTTGCAAAAAGAAAAGAATATCTGCAGTGAGTTGATCCTTTAAAAATTATCAATTTTGGTTTTCTTTAAGTAGTGATAGATAGTATAACACAGGAAGTAGTAACCACACAAGAAATTTTAAAAGATGACCCATTTAGAAACTACTTTTACTTATTTTTTATTTTTCAGTACAGGGATCAAGCTCAGGGCCCTGTGCTTGCCATGCAGGTGCTTACACCACTGAGCCATCTCACTAGCCCTAGAAGTATACTAGTACTTTTTGGTCTGGTCCCCTCCCCCCAGGCCTAACTTTGTTGACTGCCTTTCCCCACATTTGTAGTACAAGGTGATAGTCCATTAAGTTTTCTTTTATACTGTCACATTAAGTGCCAGCCTAGATGTACTGTAATGTATTTTGGGATTGTATTATCTTCTTTATGTTTTCTTTGCCTTTGTTCCTAAGGCCTTTAATTTAAGCTATTAATATTTTCCTTAGCAATAAAAAAAGTAGGAACAGTAAACGTATGGATAGAGATTTTTAAAAAAGTTACACATTTCTACCTTCAGTAATTTTTGTTACTTTCATGGAGAAGTATTTATGTAGTAGAATGGAATATTTTTCTTACATTGATATTTATTTCATTTTTAGTTCTAGGTCTCGTTCCAGGACATACTCAAGATCTCGTAGTAGAGATCGTATTTATTCTAGAGATTATCGTCGAGATTACAGAAATAATAGAGGAATGAGACGACCTTATGGGTACAGAGGAAGGGGTAGAGGGTATTACCAAGGAGGAGGAGGTAGATATCATCGAGGTGGTTATAGACCTGTCTGGAATAGAAGGCACTCTAGGAGTCCTAGGCGAGGTCGCTCACGTTCCAGGAGTCCAAAAAGAAGATCAGTTTCTTCTCAAAGATCCCGAAGCAGATCTCGTCGGTCATATAGATCCTCTAGATCTCCAAGATCATCCTCATCTCGCTCTTCATCACCATATAGCAAATCTCCTGTCTCTAAAAGACGAGGATCTCAGGAAAAACAAACCAAAAAACCTGAAGGGGAACCCCAAGAAGAGAGTCCTTTAAAAAGTAAATCACAAGAAGAAGCAAAAGATACATTTGAACATGATCCATCTGAATCTATTGATGAATTCAATAAATCAGCCACATCTGGTGATATTTGGCCCGGCCTTTCTGCATACGATAATAGTCCCAGATCACCCCATAGTCCTTCACCTATTGCTACACCACCTAGTCAGAGTTCATCGTGCTCTGATGCCCCCATGCTTAGTACAGTCCACTCTGCAAAAAATACCCCTTCTCAGCATTCACATTCCATTCAGCATAGTCCTGAAAGATCTGGTTCTGGTTCAATTGGAAATGGATCTAGTCGCTACAGTCCTTCTCAAAATAGTCCAATTCATCATATCCCCTCACGAAGAAGCCCTGCAAAGACAATCACACAACAGAATGCTCCAAGAGATGAGTCTAGGGGACGTTCTTCGTTTTACCCTGATGGAGGAGATCAGGAAACTGCAAAGTCTGGGAAGTTCCTCAAACGGTAAGAAGCAAAAGTAGAGAATTTAGATCATAGTGTTCTTCCAATTCAGTTTATAATTAAACTGTAAATGATATGTACTTAGTTTTTCATGAGTTTCTATTTCATAATTGCAAGTTGTTACATATGGTAAATGTTGGAAGTTAAATGATTCCTTCCTTCCTTCCTCCCTCCCTCCCTCCCTCCCTCCCTCCCTCCCTCCCTCCCTTCCTTCCTTCCTTCCTTCCTTCCTTCCTTCCTTCCTTCCTTCCTTCCTTCACGGCAGACTCAGCCTGCCCTGGGGTGGGGGTGGTACAGCATGTGGTGCCGGAGATCAAACCATGCTCTCCCTAAGGTTGTCTAAGCAGGTATTCCAGACTGCTGAGCTATCTTGCTGGCCCAGAAGTTAAACATTTTGAAACTAACTTGTTTTTCCTTTTTTGTTCATTTTCATTCAGTTTATAATACAGTTGAGGACAAATTGAGTAGTGCAAGGGATAACTGATATGTTAAGAACCACATAAGCTAGAAATTAGAGGACCAGTTGAAAATTTTTTGTTACTAGAATGTGATCTACATAAACAATGCATTTGTAGTATTATACATTCTTTTTTTTTTTTTTTTTTTAATGGCTGGCTCAGCCTGCCCTGGGGGCAGGGCTGGCTCAGCATGTGGTGCCTGGGATCAAACCATGGTCCCTGCCACTGCTGCTTGAGCTTTTGTAAGCAAGCGCTTTAGACCACTGAGCCATCCCGCAGGCCCTATATTATACATTATTATGTAGTATAAACAGTCATTGTTTAATGAATTCTTAATAACTTTAGAAGAGATGATGGTATTTCTGACTTCAGTAGTTTAATAGATACTAAGAATTGCTAATGAATTTAATGAAAGTTGGTTACTGCATGAGTTGTCTTTGGAATTGATAAAGAGGAGCAAATATGCATTTGTATTATACAACTTATAATTATTTTTCTATTAAACTAATATTTGACTCCTGTTACTGCCAAATTTTTTATTTTTTGTTTGTTTTTAATGGCTGGCTCAGTCTGCCCTGGGGGTGGGGCTGGCACAGCATACAGTGCCAGGGATTGAACCTCGGTCCCTGCAGTTGCCTAAGCTTTCCTAAGCGGGCGCTTTAGACCACTGAACCATCTCGCTAGCCTACTGCCAGATTTTTTAGAATTTGTATTTTATGATTCAGATATATCTATATATATATCTATATATGTATATCTATCTCTCTCTATATATATGTTTTTATTTTATTTTTTATTTTACTTATTTATTTTTTTGGTCCTATTTATTTACTGAGTTGGTCTCGCTATGAAGTTTAGGGTGGCCTTGAGCTCACTTTTGTAGCCCAGGCTGGTCTCTAACTCACACCATCCTTCTGCCTAGGCCTCCTGAGTGCTGGGATTACAGGTGTGCGCCACCATGCCTGGCAACAAGGATGGCTTTATTTTTAAAATCCAGGAAGTCTAATACAAGACTTAGTCTTAAAAATCAGTGTGTAAATTCTGTACATGGATACTTTTCTGTGATTTTTTTTTTTTTTTTTTTTTTTTTAAGTGGACTCTGAAGAGGTAGAGTTGTTTTCTCTCATTGCTGGTCCTGTGATGTAATCAGCACATTTCCTTAAGTATATAAGTGATATGTAGTGAATGAAATCTAGAGTTACTGTCTTTCTTTGCTTATTTATAGGTTCACAGATGAAGAGTCTAGAGTATTCCTGCTTGATAGGGGTAATACCAGGGATAAAGAAGCTCCAAAGGAGAAAGGATCAGAAAAAGGGAGGGCAGAGGGAGAATGGGAAGATCAGGAAGCTCTAGATTACTTCAGTGATAAAGAGTCTGGAAAACAGAAGTTTAATGATTCAGAAGGGGATGACACAGAGGAAACAGAGGATTATAGACAATTCAGGAAGTCAGTCCTCGCAGACCAGGGTAAAAATTTTACTACTGCATCTCATCGGAATACTGAGGAGGAAGGATCCAAGTACAAGTCCAAAGTTTCATTGAAAAGCAATAGAGAAAGCGATGGATTTAGAGAAGAAAAGAATTACAAACTGAAAGAGACTGGCTACATAGTAGAAAGGCAAAACACTGCAAAAGATAAGCACAAGGAAGAAGACAAAAGTTCTGAAAGAATAACAGTAAAGAAAGAAACACAGTCACCTGAGCAGGTAAAGTCTGAAAAGCTGAAAGACCTCTTTGATTACAGTCCCCCTCTACACAAGAATCTGGATACACGAGAGAAGTCTACCTTCAGAGAGGAGAGTCCCCTTAGGATCAAAATGATAGCCAGTGATTCTCACCGTCCTGAAGTCAAACTCAAAATGGCACCTGTTCCTCTTGATGATTCTAACAGGTAATTCCACATTGACACTCAGTTAAGTAACCTATGGGCATTTAGTTAATATTACAGTTAATTATTTTCTTAATATTCTTATATTCCCATTCAAACCAATGGTGAATTTTGTTTGTGTGTGTTACTGATATGTTCCAGACCAGCCTCCTTGACTAAAGACAGGCTGCTTGCTAGTACACTTGTCCATTCTGTCAAGAAGGAACAAGAATTCCGATCCATCTTTGACCACATTAAGTTGCCTCAGGCCAGCAAAAGCACTTCAGAGTCGTTTATACAACACATTGTGTCCTTGGTTCATCATGTTAAAGGTATGCTTAATATGTTTAGTATTGTTATTAAATTTCTCTTGCATGCAGGTAAATGGATACTTAGGCTTAATAGTAGTGCACTCCATGGCTAACAGGTGTGCACTAATACTAGGAAGAATTTGGAAAAATTGTTTGGTGGGTCATCAGTCTTCGTAGCATTGAGATTCATGAGATAATTAATGAATGGCTAAACACATTGTGTTCTAAATAGCTATCTTTGTAAAGTATACAGTGAATTTATTTAACGTTAAAACTCTTAAAAATATGCCATTACAGTGTTTGACACGAAGAATACTTAAATATTATCTTATGGTGTATGCTTAGGATGTGATAACACGCAATAGGCATAGTTGTGTAACCAAAGAAAGGCAGTATTACTGCCAGTTTTTGTTCAATATTTAAAGAAATCTGAAACTAGTGAAAAAACTCTTTGTCTTTTCTGCTTTGTTATACAAATAATGATAAATGAAAAGATTTATCAGGCTTTTTAAAGGGAGAAAGTCAAAAAAATTTAAAAGCATAATGGATAGTGATTACATGAATAGTAACAACTAGGATAATAAAACATTTCTTTAGGTCCTAAAGAAGAAGATTTTCATTTCAACTAGTGATTTTCTGTTTTCACCGGTATATATTTGTAGTTCCATAGTTGATACCAGTAATTTTCAAAGATTTCACAGTACAGTGTTTTGGGCAGTTAGGTTAAATTTTATAGATTCTTTACTAGGTAAGAACCATCAGGGCTGGTTGGTCTTTTAATTTTTTTTTTTTTTTTTCTTTTTTAAGTTTGTTATGAAAATGATTCATGAAAGCTGAAACTAGCAATACCTTTTGTGTGTGTTAGGTCAAAACAGTGAATAATTTCTTTTTGGCTATAATTAAACATGGTAACAAAAAATTTTGTTTTGCTATAAGTACATTTATAAACTAGTTTGTGACCATATTACTGTGGTACGTAAAATACAAAACATTAACATTTTTCTTTTGCCACCTTTTTTTGATTTGTCTTCACATTTTACAATTTACTGCTGAGTTTTGAGATCACATTTTGATAAATTTTTCCTTTTTCATATCCTTTTTCCCTTTTTAAAAGAACTGTAGTTATGTTTCATAATTGGTATTGTGCAACCGATCTGAACAGCTCTTTCTTAATATAGAGCTGAAAATGCCCAGTGATGTTTTCTTTTTCATTGTAACTAGGTCCTGGAATATGTTTTGAAATGGCAAAATCCATGTTTCAAAGTAAAATAGCTGTTGAAAGATACAGGCAAAGTTGAATCTCCTGTCTTCCTGGCAAAAATGGCATAAAAACTGAGTTGCTAGATCAAATTCCTGGGTTTCATGGAATTAAGATTGAGGCACTACCCTTGTAGTGGCCATTTCAAGTTTTAATGATTGGTTATGAGACATGTGCTGGATATTGGGCGGTAAGTTGACACAGATGTATGTTGACCTGTAAAGCAGATAGCTTACTTCATAATGTAACATTTCATAGTTCATGACTTTATACGTCCTACATATACAGCATATCTTGAACTGATTTAAAAAGATGGGTAGTAATAATACTTCTAAAGTTGTTTAAAGGAAGGCAAGACGACCATATCAAGTGTGCTGTCAGGTGTGACAAGATACCAGTTTTGGGGTAGTGAATATAAGTTGATTTAAATACATTTTTCCAGTCATATGGCAGTGTGTTCATTGTTTACTTAATACCATTTCTTTTGATATGTCAATATAGTTCCTGATGAAATAATTGTGTTTTCTCAGTCCCATCTTTGTAGTTATTTGTGTATGTTGTTTTCCTTTCATGATTAACTGAAGTAGCTTCCTTCATTTATCAACTGGCAAGGCGTAAAGACATCTATGTGTTGTTTTTGTTTGAGAAATAGTGTATTAGAATGGAATTAAGATTTGTGATTTAATATGTAGTTGTTCTTGGATTATATGTACTACTGACGGACCTGTGAGGAGCTTGAGATCACTCACTTGTTGAGAGACAGGAAGTTAATGAGGAAAGGGTAGGAGTTTTTTTGTAACACTTAATTCTCTTCTGCTAGGTTCATTGAGTATTTTCTTCTTACCTGCTACATGCCCTTCCGTCACAATTGAAAATCCCCTCTTAAAGTAAAGATTCCTAACTCGGCAGTATTTCTCCTAAACCAACAGAGCAATACTTCAAATCTCCTGCAGTCACCCTAAACGAGCGGTTCACTTCATATCAGAAAGCCACTGAAGAGCATAGTACCCGGCAAAAGAGCCCTGAGATACACAGGTATGTGTAGTGTGCTGAATTTTGAAATCAATACGTTTTGGTAGGAAGAAACTACAAACTGAAGCTTTATAAAGGAAGTATACTATCGTTAGGATACAAGTAAACCAGTTTTTTTCCTTGTTTATGTTTGAAAAATGTATTTCTAAGTCTTAAGAAGTTTATAGTTTACTTGGTTCAAATTTATCATTAGAATTCAAAATACTTTTAGCCATTTCGCAAGGTTTTCTTCTGAGAGGGAGAATTTACTAAGATTGTGAAATAAAAATGTCTGGTTTTGACTAAGAATGTAGCTCAGTGGTAGAATGCTTGCCTACCATGCTTTAAACCCTGGGTTGAACTGCAAATGGGACAAAAATTAAACACTTGGTGAGAGGTAAAACTTAAGGACTAGAGCACAAATATGAAGTCAAGAAAATTCTGTAGTGTAGTAATTATAGCTTTGTTACTTCGTTGCATTATCAGGAGCATGCTATATAAGTATTGGACATCAGTTTATCTGCAGAGTAGAGGTTATGTGTGGGTTGCAGGATAGTGATAACAATTAGTGATGATGGTTACAGAATATCTAAACTTGGTGCTTAGCACTCACTTGGGATGGTTTTGGCAGTGATTGACTGCTAAAGAAGCATTAGGAATTTGCATTTGATTTTAGCTTCAAAGAGGGGGAAGGGTGCACAGTAAAATCAAACATGCACTAGAAGTATGGACCCTTTGGGAGCTAGTGATTGTGTTTATGTGTGTTCAGGGAAGTTATTGGTGTATTAAAATTACATGATGAGGGGCTGGGGAGACAGCACAGAATAAAGGCTTGCCTGGCAAGGACCTCTGAGTTCAGTCCCCAGTTCTGGGGAAAAAACCAAAAAACTTAATGGAATTTCTTGTTTTAAAATTGTCCTTTAGAGAGCTGGGCGTGGTGGCGCACGCCTGTAATCCCAGCACTTGGGAGGCTGAGGCAGGAGGATCAGTGCGAGTTTGAGATCAGCCTGGACTACAAAAGTGAGCTCAAGGCCAGCCTGAACTGCATAGCGAGTAAGACCCTGTCTCATAAAGACTGAAAAAAAAAAAAAAAAAAGAAGAAATGTCCTTTAGAACATTAATAGATTTATAGGCCAGGGATATAGCTCAGTGGCATAAGCACCTGCCTGGGCAAGTTCAAGGTCCTGTGTTTAATCCCTGGTACCGCAAAAGGAAAAAGAAAAAAATATTAATAGATTCACTATGTTAAATTAGTTGATGGGAGAAAACAGATTATCAGATTGGGAGAGAAATAACTGCGTAGTATTTCTTCATGAAAATTGAAAATCTCATGTAGTCTTTTGAATCATGAAGTTAAATAGTGTGACTACAAATGCTTTATATTACATTAAGGAGAATTGACATCTCTCCAAGTGCCCTGAGGAAGCATACCCGGTTAGCAGGAGAGGAGAGAGGTTTCAAAGAAGAAAATCAAAAGGTATGTTTTTGAGTTTCTTGCTTTTCATTCTGAGTTCAGTTTAACTGATGAAGTTGTAGTAAATGGAGTTGTTTTAAGGCAGAATGTTCACAGATGTTTTATATTTTTAACTTGAAATACATATTTACAGCACTATGCTTAGTGTTTCTCCCTAGGTAAAATTAGGACAGCACTACAATGTGTTAAGCCAAGAGTAGTTTTTGAAAATGCTTCATTGAAAATATTGGTCCTAAGAAAATACAGTCTATGGGCAAGGGAAGACAGTAAAGTCAAACCTATAAATTATGTCTTATGGCTTCTATAGTTTTTGAAATAAGGTAGTTGAACCAGAATTTGTCCCAGTGTTTTTGGACACTTAGATATGGATTAAGAATAAGCATTCTAAGAACTGATTTGCCAGTGAAACTTTGGAATAAAATATATTTGCCACTATTGGAATATCTGGATTAGCTTTTGCATTTGAGACATGGGGGTTGAAAAGGGAATTCCAGGGATTCTCCATATAATTTGATAATTCACACTTGACATTTAGTAGTCTGTGGTTTCCTATACAGTATTTGGTAGTGAAAATGCACAAAAAAGATAGGATGGGAGCCATTGTCTGCTTTGAAATATTTGAGAACCTTTGGAAGTAGTAGTTGGTTCTAATTCTGGCCATCAGTAAGTACTCTTTTGTTTGGAAGAATTGAAATTGAACTTCAAATTTTATAATAATAACGAGAATATGTTATATATAATTGTGGTATACTGTCGTTATTCTGAAATATTGCTATTAACTTTAAAAGTGATTATATACTTAATAGGGTATACTACTAACTGGGTGTGGAATCAAGTATATAAAAATGATTTCTCTGATTTGGAAAGACTTTTGAGAAGTGAAATTTTTTGTTCTTGTTTTCCTTTTAAATTCAGTACTATGGGTTCAGTGTTAATTTTGTTTTTGCAATAATTCAGTCTGTCCTGCACTGACAGTGAATATTTCTCATTACATGTACCAGATTTTAATGTGGAAGGGTAGTAGAAACTGATGCATGAACATGATAATGTGACACTGGTTTTTGTCCTTTTCTGTCTAGCTGAATGAATGCTTGTTAATATTTTGTTAATATATATGTAGTTGCCAATGTACAAAGTAGTTTTACTTGTTACTTGTACTTGAGGACTTAGGTGAATTAGAAGTTTTGATGCTATTGATTAGATTTTGTCTTTATCTTAGGAGCTTATCTTTCAGAGAGATAAACTTTTTTCTTTCAGTTTTATGAATGCCGATGAATATTATAGCTAGACTTCCCAGAATAAATACTTCATGTTGTTGAATGCTAGCAAGGATGTCCACATTGCTTAGCATCTTACTGATGTATAATTTCTCTTCATTCCTAGATGCCTCTTTCCATCTTCCTAAATTATATAGTATTTGAAAAAGCAATGGAACAAGAAGGAGGTGAATTGTGACCCAGTTAAACTAATGTCCGTTGCAATACCTGAATTGACAAAGGGCAGTATATGGCCCAAGATACTGAGTACAGGATTGCGAATATATATCTTTCTGGCATTGTTTCGACCCTTGTTCAACCTCAATTGGTTTCATTAATCATACTCCATTTGCATGTTACGGAAATTGCAGAATTCTTTTGAAGTGGTTTTTTTGTTTGTTTGTTTTTGTTTTTGTTTTTTTAATTGGGTTTGTCAACTTGGGAAGAAGTTGATCATAGGTTTAGTTAGTGAGAACCATTACCTTAGGATCCTTTAACTCTGTAGGCAGGCTTTTCCGGTACCAGTATAGATTACAACTTTTGTCATTGTTCAATGTTTTTAAAAAGCAGTTAGGATGAATGAGTGATAGTTAATGAGGATGTTTTGAGTGGAAAAAAATGTTTCTTAACATTGAACTGTACAAAAATTTATGCAGTGCTTTTGAGTAAAATAACATTTTCAATATAATCAGTTTTTAGTAACTTCTGCAATCATATTGCACTTTTGCACAAATACTTTTAAAAATAATTGGGTTCTTAAGCTAAGGCTAATGGGAGCATAGTACTTGATCCATTCTTTTCTAATACTAAAATGCTAGTTTAGAAACTGGCATAAATCTCATACATGTTTTCTATTTCTTCTCTGAGATCCGTATTTTCCATGTCTTTCATAGGGAGATAAAAAACTAAGGTGTGATTCTGCTGATCTTCGGCATGACATTGATCGCCGTAGAAAAGAAAGAAGTAAAGAACGGGGGGATTCCAAGGGCTCCAGGGAATCCAGTGGATCAAGAAAGCAGGAAAAAACATCAAAAGATTACAAAGAATACAAATCTTACAAAGATGACAGGTAATTTAAAAAATTGTCTGTTAGGTTTTAGCTTCTAATTAGCCATAATAATTGTCAGCTTAATTGCTTTCAATTTTGATTGTGTAATCGAATGTTTAAATTTAAACAATTAAAATTATTTGTTTTACAGCAAAAATGTATTTGTCTTTTACACGGCTTATGGTGGATGAGGACAAAAACTTTGGAATAGCAAGCTAACACTGAAAAAAAAAATGACAAATTAATGTGTCCTATTATCCAGGCTACATCAGGAGGTTGGACTTCAATGCAGTGCATTTCTAGAAACAGTTTGTGTAAGAACTTTGGTTCGTTATGCTTGATTCCGCACTTTTTCAACTCATAACACCCAAGAGTACAAGAATTTTAAACTGATAATCTAGTGGTTTAACATGGGAAAAATGGGGGGAGGAAGGCCTAGAAATAGCAATGTGTATTAGTCTTTCAAAATAATGTTTCCATGGATACTTTTAGCAGTGGTAAGAGTTACTGCAGGTATGACCTTTTCGAGTTTTGTGTTAGAATCATGTAAATTTGATTATCATAGAGTCAAATAATAGGAGTACAAAGTATTATAGATAATTGTTTTTTTTTGCTGTTTATTAGGTAAATGGTGGATTTTACTTGTGTTTTTAAATTTATGACTGGTATTTGTAATGTCATATGGTTTTCATATTTATTCTATAGTGGTATTACAGCCCAAATCATACAAACTGTTCTCACCCAATGTGTTACAGACTGTAATTATTTTGAATCTTGGCCTTTTGAAATCCCTTTTCCTACTCTTCTTTCCTTTTCATTGAAATAACAAAAGATTTTATAAATTAAATATTGAAGAACTGAACCTCATTCTTGAAGATTACTAGCTTATAACTTGGCAGACCATAGCATGTTTTATGGTAGTGATGTAAAACAGACTTGGAAGGAGAATGGAAACAGACTGTGTCAAAGCTTAACACCCGATTTTTACATATGTAATCTTAATAGGGGATAGTTTTTTGATTTAAAAAATATCCCTCTTATTATAAGATTCTATAGGGGTTCTTTATGTTTTTAAAGATAGAACTTTTTGTTTTATATTACAGTAAACATAAAAGCAGAGAGCAAGATCGTTCTCGGTCTCCGTCTTCTTCAGCATCACCTTCTTCTCCCAGTTCTCGGGAGGAGAAGGAGGGTAAGAAGGAGCGCGAAGAGGAGTTCAAAGCCCACCATGAGCTGAAAGAGTACTCTGGCTTTGCAGGGGTCAGCCGGCCACGAGGAACCTTCGTAAGTGGTTATAATTATCTTTGATAATTTGATATGATTTTACCTTAGATTATTTTCATAGAAATTCAAATGCGAGTGAGATTATGTGTTGTGCAAGTTGTTAGTCCTAACATAAGAATTAGTCTTGAAAAATGGTATTTAAAATAACCACCTATGGCCGAGGAGATAGCTCCATGGCACAAGTGCCTGCCTGGCAAGTGCCAGGTTTTGAGTTCGAACCCTGGTCCTGAAAAAAAAAAAAAAAAATCACCTTTATTAGGAAGTGTCATTTTGACGTCTTGAAGTGTCTGCATACTTTAAGGTCAGTGTCATAATCCTTAAAGACCCAAGAGTGAGGAAAAATTGAGGTATTTCTTCAGTGTTTGAAAAGCTATCTAAAATACTGAAAACTGCTTACATTTGTCTCTATTACAACTATTTTCATTTTTGGGTGTTCTTTTCAAGTCCTTGTTTATTTCAGGTATACAGATCATAACTTGCCTTTCTATTCTGTCTAGCATTACCATTTCTCCCGTTTCCCTAAAGTTACTCTACATAATAGTACATCCTTTTGGCTCTTTAATTCTAGTTTGAGTTACGTATAGGTGGGATATTGGTGCAGGCTTTCTTTATTTGTTTTGGTGTAGGCTTCATTAGGTCACTTAGAAAAAAGAGTTTTTCACATGAAAAGATACGTTTGAATAGTTGGGGCTTCTGTGATAATTCAAGGAATTGGACTATTTTGGCAAGGAAAAGGAGGGAAAAGAGTTAAATTTTAAGCTTAAGCCATGAAAGTGTAGTCTTCTCACACATTCATTTCCTATCCTCAGGTTTGAGTAGGCAGATTTTTTTTTGCCTGTGATATAAAATGGCAGTCATTGTCCTCATTGTTTATAAAACTGAGATTTAGGTAGGGCATGAGGGCATATATATTTTGTTTTATTGTTACTGCAGTAAAATTAGCATTTGCATGTAACTAAATACCTTTGATTGTATTACTAAACAACTTTGTTAATGTTAATCAGTTTCGAATTAGAGGCAGAGGAAGAGCCAGAGGAGTTTTTGCTGGGACAAATACTGGTCCAAACAACTCAAATACTACTTTTCAAAAGAGACCGAAGGAAGAGGAATGGGATCCAGAATATACCCCAAAGAGCAAGAAGTACTTCTTGGTGGGTGTTAGAAATCTCTGTCTATGTGGTTTGCATTAAATTTCAAAACATTAGGTGACAACTTTTGAGTATAGATCATCAACTATAAAGTAGAAGACTTCACTTTCATGTGGGGAGACCTTTTTTTAATAAATCACTAAGAGGTTTTAGAATTTTGAAAATGTTGGTTCCTTCAGTCTTATTTTTTATTTTTTTCCTTTTATTCTTGTTTATTCAGTACTTTCTTGACATGTATAGGCTGATCGGGGCAAAATACAAGTATACCTGATGTGACAGCCACATTTTGAGAGAACATTATATTCTAGTTAAGCATAACATGTTTCGTATCTGTCTGTAAGACAGTCATAGTTGTAGAAACTTGTCATTAAGATGTTTCTTCTCTCATCACAGCTGTTTTTTAAATGCAAGACATACATATTTTCCTACCATAAATGGTCTTAAGAAAGCCATCAGATTTCTTTGGAATAAAAGGAAGACACAAACTTATATTTGGAAAAGTTGCAGGGTTCACTATTGGATGTTTCCTTGTGATGGTATGCTTTTCTCTCTGAAGTTGTTTTCTAAAATTAAAGCTAGAGAGAGCTATGGTGTATTCTGAAGAATCTCTAGATAAAGGATAATTTTCTGTAGTTTGTCATAGATGTATCTTGCATTACAGAGACATATAATAATAGCAAAACTATTGCCAAAAGGTGTTCATTTTTGTTATAGCTTTTCAGGGCAGTCATGTTTCAGAGGGTAGGTTGAAAATAAAATTTGCTTAATAAGAAAAAGTAAGAAATCAGTAGATTTATAGGATCTTGTTAGTCATTTGACTTTATCAGTATATTAAAGTAAACCTAAATATTCATGGCACATTAACGTAGATTGGAAAGCTATATTCTGAAGTAACTGTTTGGAAAATGAATAATATACTTTCCAAAAATTACTTTTTTAGTCTTTACGGAGGGCTAAGGACCCTGGGGTTTGAAAAGGTTATATAAATTTGTACAGCAGGCCTTTTTTTATTATGCTTGCTCAATTTATACTTCTTGGAAGGAAAAGAACCAGGTTGTTTGAGCTAATAATATGAGCATAACAAAACATTTGATTTGATTTGATTATAGAAAAATTTAAAACTGTTTACTTCCTGATGTAAAAATTTGTAAATTAGGGCTGGCCAGATAGCTCAGTGGATTAAAGTGCCTGCTTAGGCAGACACAGAGGCCAGGGGTTTGATCCTTGGGCCTCCCAAACCCTCGGGCCTGCTGTGGTGGTGTGTGTTCCTGTAATCCCAGAGCTTAGGAGGTTGTTATCAGGATAATCACTATGATTCCCATCTGTGTAGTGAGACCCTGTAGACACTATACTAAATACAATTAAAAAAATTGTAAGTTGATAGGTTACCTTTTATTTTTATGCTAGGGACTAGGAATACTATTGTGAGGGTGTTCCAATTCTTAACTTAGACTAGTCATAAGAGAAACTTTTTGAATGTATGTAGTGTTTTTCCCAAAGGAAGAAATGATAGACTTTTGCATGAGTGAAACTTGAGTCTTGAACATGTGAAACATGAGCATATGCATACTACAGATAACAGAATTGGTAAAGCAACATTGTATAGGGGACTGTAGTACTCAGATGGTTAGACAGTTGATATAAGTAAGTTGAGAAGCAGCAGGAATCAGATTGTGGGAAACCATAATTCTTAGATATAATATTAGTTTGAGTTTTGAGGTTGTGGAAAATGCATGGTTGTTGGAAGATTGGAGAGGTGCTGAATGCTTGAGCTAATAATGGACTACATTTGAGAGATAAAAATGACCATTTGTAGGGAACCTGAGATCACCTAGTTTGGTTTGGGTAGTTAGGGAAGGACTTTAGAAAAGGAAGAAACTATAAATTCTGGTCTAGGAACTGTAGATGAAAGTACAAGATGATAAAATTGTTTTGAACTGATTGAACTTAAAGTGACTAGGAGAAATTGTGCCGACATTCCCACTGGATAGTTAATGTAGATTTAGACCAAAAACTTAAGAACCATCATTCATACTGGTCACTGCTAAACCCAGGACAAGGTCATTTAGAAAAGAAAAAGTTAAAAACATTTTAAAATTGAGTTAGAAGGAATATTAAAATGCCAGGCTAGTAGACCAAGTGAAAAAGACCAAAAAGTTAATAAGACAGGAGAAATGCAGTTAACATAATAACACTTTTAGCATTTTACAAAAAAAGCATAATTCAGTCCTTTAGTTCTTTGAAAATCTGCTATCACAGATTTCACCTTAAATTGAGAATTATTTTAAGTTAGGTTCTAGTTAGGCAACTAAATGAGTTAATTTAGTTTTAAGGGCTGGTGAAATAGCTCAGTGGACAAAGTACCTGCTTAGGCAAGTACAGGGCCTGGGGTTTGATCCTGGGTGCCCCATGCCTTGCAGACCCTGCCCCTTGTTGAGCTGGTGACCCATATTGGGTGTGGTGGCACATGCCTGTAACCTCAGCACTGGGGGCAGCTGAAAATAGGTTCACCAACAGGGTAGCGAGACCCTGTACAAAAAAATGCTAGTTTACTTTTAAGCAGCAGTAATATTTTATACATGGCTATGTTGAGCTATATTTCCTAATTCTGGTGTTCATATAAAATGCATGTATCATGGGGCCTGGCGGGATGGCTTAGTGGTCTAAAGCGCCTGCTTGGGAAAGCTTGGGCGGCTTCGGGGACCGCGGTTCGATCCCTGGCACCACATGCTGTGCCAGCCCTGCCCTCAGGGCAGGCTGAGCAGACCATAAAAATGAGTGAATAAACAAATAAAGGTTCTGAGACAAAAAAATAAATAAAATGAAAAATTCTTTTAAAAAATGCATGTATCATACTGTGATGTTTACTAGAATATTAAGTAACATACTAGTTTTTTCCTTCCAGGTCATTTCTCAGAGTTAATTATTTTGGTGAATTTTGTGTGAATGTTAGAATTTAATTAAAATCCTTTGCATATTACTTAGAGAAGGCTTTTCAGATAGTGTTGAGAATGGAAATATGAAGAAAACTCAGAATGAAATAAGATTCAAAACCAAACATTGGGTTTTGTTCGAATAATGAAGCAGCATGTTTTGCCCATGTTGAAACTAAAACATATTTAGTAATTGCTAATACTTAATTGGGTAGTTTGTATGAGAGCACGTGCTTTTTTTTTAATGTTCTGCTTGTGTTAATTTAGTATTTATAAAGTCCTTTTGCGTTTGGGGCTGTTGGCTTTACAGATTTAAAAAAAAAGCTAGACATTGACTAGCTAATAGGACTGGAATCAGGATTTGAACCTCAAGAGCTTTGGAAGGAGTTGGCTTCTAGGGTTTTGGAAATAGCTATTATATTCTTTTCTTTTGTGAAATTTCTTTTCAAGAACAGAACATATTTATTGAGGGGCAGAAAGCTCCTGTTGCAGAGAGGGACAGGAGGGAGGCCCTGAATCGATTCCCCCCCCCCTTTTAATTTTAAAAAATGCTTTGGTTGGCTCAGGCTGCCTTACTGGCAGGCTAGGTAAGGCATATAGAGCTGGGGATCCAACCCTGGTCTCATGTGACTGTGTGTTTGCTTGAGCAGGCGCTTAAAACAACTGAGCAAATCTGCAGGCCCCCTTTTGTGAAATTTCTTATCTCAAAAGGTGAATTTGTACATAGATGGGGTCATATTTTCATTAACCAGAGAATCTGGAATTCCATGGAAGGTTCAGCATGTAGAGCAGGAGCAAGCAAAGTGTTAAAGTACACAAGTTTTCTCTGCTAAGTTAATATATTCCGAGGGAGAGAAAATCCTTGGTGAGGGTAAGGGTATGCTAGTGTTGTGGGGTCAGGACAGGCATTTTGGTAAACATTCTGTGGAGAAGGGATAAGAGGATTCAAGAAGGTCTAATACAGACTCTTTTTTTGTTAACATATTTTTGTATAGGTATAAACATCTAACTTCTGGCCTTTGTCATCTCTGAAATAATTTAATTCCTAAAATTATAATGAAATTGAAATCTTAGAGGTAAGAATTAGAGGAAAAAGTATGTTGTGGTATCAAAAATCTAACTTAGGCTATGTGTGATTGTGCATGTCTGGAATCCCACGTGGCCAGGAGGATGGCAATTTGAAGACCAGCCTGGGAACCCTGTATCCATAGTTTTTTTGAAAATGGCTCTAGGATGTATGTCAGTGGTGGAATACTTGTCTAGCAAGGGCAAGGCCTTCAGCTTAATTCCTGGTACTGGCAAAACAAAAATCTAAATTGCTGCTGGGGTACCCTCTGAAAGACCCTCCTTTCTAAATGTTTCTTGAGCAAGTTTCAGATGTAGTGCTGCATGTGTGTAATCTCAGTACCTCAGAGGCTGAGGCAGGAGGGTCATTGGGCCAGCCTAGACTGTGTATAGTTCAAGGATAGCTAAAGTATAAGGCCTGGTCTTTTTTTTTTTTTTTTTTTTTTTTTGAGACAGGGTCTCGCTATGCAGTTGAGACTGGTCCTGAGCTCACTTTTGTAGCCCAGGCTGGTCTCGAACTCGCACCAATCCTCCTGCCTCAGCCTCCCGAGTGCTGGTATTACAGGCGTGAGCCACCACGCCCGGCTTAAGGCCTGGTCTTAAAAATTTAAAAAAAAAAAAAAAAAAAATCCAAAGAAGTAATAAGTAGTTTAACTTTGGTGTTTAGCTTTGTCACTTCCTTTTCTATTTTTATATCTAGTCATTTATTCATGTTAAGCAACCTAGGAAATATATCTTCTGGGCATGGTTATAAGGGGTATTAGTTTCTTTGTGCCTTAAGTTTTAAATCAAAACAAGCATAGTAACTATTTTAGAGGATTGTTGTGAGGATTAGATGATTAAGTATAATTAAAATTCTTGGCAGCAGTGCCTTACCCATAGCATGCACTCTAGAAGCGCTGTCCTCACTACTATGCAGTGCTTGCTTATCAGACACTAGGCCGGGTACATTCTTATTTTCTGTGTTTCTCAAGAGTATCTCCCTTTACTAAAATGAGGAAACAGATTCTCAGGTCATCCAAAGTTACAGTTTCTGTTAAGATTTAAGTCTGTCTTTCCTCCAGAATTACTTGCATTTTCCTGCAAATTTACAGTGTACTGTAAATAACTGCCACACAACAAAACAATCCTCACAAACTTTTAAAGTTGGTACTGTGTTAATGACATGAGAATGAAATTGTGATTCACTAGACATTGTTTTTTGTCTGAGACAGGGTCTCGCTATACAGTTCAGGCTGGCCTTGAACTCAACTTTTTTTTTTTTTTTTTTTTAACTTTATGTTATGGCTGGCTCAGCCTGCCCTTGATGTGGGGCTGGTGCGGCATGTGGTGCCGGGGGTCAGACTGTGGTCCCTGCGAGATGCCTAAGCTTTCCTAAGCAGGCAGGCGCTTTAGAGCGCTGAGCTATCTCACCAGCCCTGAACTCGGTTTGTACTCCAGGCTGGCCTTGAACTCAGCAGCTGGTCTTAGCCTCCTGAGTGCAGGAGCTTTACAAGCATGAGCCACCATACTTAGCCTAGACATTGTTATTTTATTTATTTATTTATTTATTTATTTATTTATTTATTTATTTATTTATTTATTTTTGGGTGGAACCGGGGATTGAACTCAGGCCCTTGTGCTTGCCAGGCAAGCTATCTCCCCAGCTCCTAGACATTATTTTGAATGGCATATTATTTTAAAATAGTTTTATTCTGGGTTTACAATTAAACTCCTGATAAATTTTCATTTATACAGCTGATAGTTGCACATCATTCTTGTTGAGAGACTATACTTTTATTCTAGTAACATTTTATTTGGTTTGGTAGAAGTAAACAGTTGGTCTTTTATATTAATCTGCTAAGTACCTGTACAAACCCACCTTGCATTAGTTATCCTGTGGATAACCTGCATTACATGAATATAGACAGAAGGAAATACCGTTTAGAATAACATACATCACACAATACTTAAATTTTTAGTGACATGGATAATTGATAGTTCCAGTACTCTGTAGGCTTTGCAACATGTTCTGTTTTACCTCCTTCCTTGTTAAAGAGGCATCATTTTGCCTGCCATGGCTCTTGTTTTATGGGATTGAAATTTGTGTTAGTATGTAAAGGTAGCTGGTAGTTAATTAACTTGCATATAGAAGATTTTGGCCATTCCTTTTCCAGTAATACCTTGCCTCAAGTCAGAGTGTTGTATTTTTACATTTTATAGTTTTAATTAACGAAATTTAAATTGGAAGATCTGTATTTGAATAGTTAAAAGGTTGCAATAGGTTTAGAGTTTAAGGTTAGTGAAGAAGGGCATAGTTGACGTATATTGATTAAAAGACTGTCATTGTGATTTGTAATTGAAATAAACTAGTCAGGAATATTGATACATATTTGTTGATTTCTATTTCAGTCCCCTACACTGTAGGATTTTAAAATCTGCTTTTTTGTGTTAGGTATGTATAAATCATACCTGTTTTATTCTGTGAATATTACAGTATTCTGACAGTTTTGACACACTTGAAGGTAATTTTGTTGAGGGAATTTTTCTAATTGTGTGCAGCGTAGTAACAAATAGATGTAGATTGAAGTAGGATGTAAACAGAGAATTCAGGATTTTGAAATTCAGTGGTAATTTAGCAGTTGAGATTGTCCAAACAATTGTTTGGGCAATGTTTGGTATGTGGGTTATTAGGTAGTAAGATGTGATTATTCTTTTTGATACCAGACTATGCTTTGGTGTAAAAATCAGTTTTATTGGTTTTGTTTTTTAGAACATTATCAGTCTTATAATCAGTATTGAGAATATTACTGGAATGTTACTGATTTTATTTTTTAACATTTGTATAGCATGATGACAGAGATGATGGTGTGGATTATTGGGCCAAAAGAGGAAGAGGTCGTGGTACCTTCCAACGTGGCAGAGGGCGCTTTAATTTCAAAAAATCAGGTAGCAGTCCAAAATGGACCCATGACAAGTATCAAGGGGATGGAATTGTTGAAGATGAAGAAGAGACTATGGAAAATAATGAAGATAAGAAAGACAGACGCAAAGAAGAAAAGGTAGAAAATTTCACCTTGTGATTCTGACATTTTTGTTGGTGTGCTTATTTGGCAGCTTAATTTTTAGGAACATGTAATTACTATGACTCATTTTCATTGTCTCCATCTATTGATACTTAATTTCTTTCTCTTTTAGGAATAGTAACTCTGAAGTAAGATTGCTACAGAGAGCAGAACTTGCACTCAACATTTTTTTACCTGAATTTTGTTTTCAAATAAGAATGTAAGCATTTTACTTAAATTTTACTGTTTGCAAGTAGTCGATAGAAATTTTCTTTTAAGTCTTCAGATATCTTGAAAAAACAGTAGACTGTATGTTGAAAATTGTATTGAAATAAAGTAGAAAATTGTTACGTACCATATTTGTAACTCAACTTTTAAAAGTACTTTTACTGTTTTTGTTATTTGCATTGTAATTCTGCTTTGTCTATAAGATATGGTCGAGTACAGCTCTGTGAAAGTTCTGATTCTCTTCCTTCCCTGTTTGTTAATGTTTATTCTGAAGTAAACGTTAGCTCTACATAAAATCCGTAACCAGAAATTGTTTATAGTGACCACACTAATTATTTTAACTGTGTACATCTGTTTAACATCTTACGGCAATTTGAACACTACATTTGTAGGGTAACTAATTTTTGAAGTGTACCACAAAAATTACTACTTTGATAAATTATTACTTTGATTAATATGTCAGCAAATAAAGAAAAGATACTTTGCCAATAGCTAAAAAAGTACAGACTGTTAAACAGACTGAATTAAAAGGTTTGAGAAAATATTATTTTTATTGAAAGCAAGCAGTGGCCTGTAAAAACTATTCTTAGGAGCCTTTGAGTTCAAAATTCAGGGTTCTGTTTTGATTCTTGTTTGGTAGCCTGAGTCATGGTCTTTGTAGCTGTTTAAGAGAGGAAACTGATTTGCAATAAGATAGCAAATAAAATGGCCCACTCCCACAGAATATTTTTGTATGAAAAATGAAAGAACAAAATCTGTAATCCTAAACTTGGTATGGAGAGGGTTATCCTGCAGAATAAATTTGTGTGTCCAGTACCCAATTGCTGCATAGGTTATATATTATTTGAGTTTCTGGGTAGCTGAAAATAAGTCTTAAAACCTTAAGGAAAAATAGACAAATATAATTGTTCATTAGTAACTATATTCTAACCATCAATAAAAGGTTTTAACAGGAAGCTTGTCCTAGCCTTGATCTAACTTTTCTGTTTCCTCACTCTATTTCACTTGTAGTTTGTAAAATAGTGTTTTCTTTTTCTAAGAATGGTTCTTTCCTTCAGGTAGATAATCTTTCTAATGTGAATTACTTTTTTGTTTATAAAGCTCAAAAGGATGAAAATTTGAAGTAGTAAGCTTCATATTTAAATTTGTTTATATAAAGCTACCATGTTTCATTTTAAATCAACAGCTGATACTTTTGTATTTTTTGTATTTAAAATAATGCTTATTCTATAAATGTGACCTTTCAAAGATCTGAAGTGTATGTATGGGTCTTTTCATCCTCATTCTGATGCTTTGCAGTGCATACAGCACCTCAATTTTACAGTCAGGCACATTTGGCAAAGCGCTTTTGGAAACTAAACAAAACTAAAAGTAAAGTCATTGTATTTGATACTTATTACCTAAAGTTCTTAGGTATTATTTCCTCTTATTTTATCTTTATGCATGAAATTACCTAGACCTAATAAAGCAGAGAAGTGGCACAAGGATGTTTTGCATCAGTTTGAACATAATACCCTCTCACTCAGAATACTGCTTATATAAATTTCAAACCAACATGGTTGAGCCCCCTTCGTACACAGTTTCATGCCATTTCCATTTTATGCACACACAATACTTTATTTCTGTGCGCATTATAATTGGTGTAGCTTTGCTTATATTCCTTTATTGAAAGGCAGAAGAAGAGGAAAGGGGATTTGCTAAGAAATTTATTCAATGGGGAGTTGGGAATAAAGCTACTTACGTCCTGTGGGCAGATTATACTTAAGTGCACATGCACTGCTTTGACTTTTCATTACTTTTATTCTCATAAAGTTGAGGAAAGCTTATCCTATCAGAATATAACAGGCTAGAGTGGTTGTGAGAACACTGCAGTAGAATGGCATTATTTTGTTCAGAGCCCAGAATAATACAAAAAGTACTCTGTATTTTTTAAAATCACAATTTAATGCCACACTTTATGACATATTATAAAAGCTGAATGGTTCCTTTTGGTAAGGATATTTGTTTACAAGTGCCAGGAAATAACTCTTTGATACTTACATTAACAGATTTTCTTTTGCTTGGTAAAGGGAAAAAAGACAATTCAGGGGGCCTGGCGGGATGGCTCAGTGGTCTAAAGTGCCTGCTTGGGGAAGCTTGGGCGGCTTCAGGGACCGCGGTTCGATCCCCGGCACCACATGCTGCGCCAGCCCTGCCCTCGGGGTGGGTTGAGCCAGCCATAAAAATGAGTGAATAAACAAAGGTTCTCAAACAAGAATAAAAATAATAAATAAAATTAAAAATTAAAAAAAAAAAAAAAAAAAAAAAGACAATTCAAAGAGTATTTCCAGAAAAAATAAAACTGCTTAGAAGGCCATGACTCAGTTCTTAGATGTGTACACTTTTTAACATTCTAGGAATTTAATACAAGAGTAAAACATTTTTTAGTTGCAGTCTGCTTCAAGGAATTGCTCTTGTTCCTTTTTGTCATAAAGTCAATGTTGGGAATTACAATTTGAGAAAAAAATACTACCCTTGAATGAATGTAGATGGCTAAACGATTCTTACTCAGTGTGATGTATAATGCAACAGGGATCCTTGTAAATTGTTATATGCCAATAAAAATGTCATAAGTGGTAATAGCAGTTGTTTTTTCTCCTGATTGTGAGACTATTCCTTTGTACTATACAACTGATTTCTATGGCTATTTCTAGACTTGAGATTTTTTTTTTTTTTTTTTTTTGTCTTTTTGAGACAGGGTCTGTTATACAGTTCAGGCTGGCCTTGTGCTCACTTTTGTAGCCCAGGCTGGTCTTGAACTCGCACCAATCCTCCTGCCTCAGCCTCTCGAGTGCTGGGATTACAGGTGTGAGCCACCACGCACAGCCTTAGACTTGAGATTTTAATCTCACTGATTAGGAAGCCTTCTGTGATACAGCTTGATACATAACTTTTCTAGCATTCTTTTTAAAAAAAAAATTTTTTTTTTAAATTTTATTTTTTTCTTGTTTCAGAACTTTTGTTTATTTTTATGGCCGGCTCAGCCTGCCCTCAGGGCAGGGCTGGCACAGCATGTGGGTGTCGGGGATCGAACCGCAGTCCCTGCAGCCCCCTAAGCTTTCCTAAACAGGCGTGTTAGACTACTGAGCCATCCTGCTGGGCCCCTACTTTTCTAACATTCTTAAAACTGTGTTTACTCTTTCTTCTGGAAAGACAGAAAATTTTGTAATTGCTAAGTCTGACCCATTAAAAGATAGAAATGGGCATTGTGGAGCAAAAGTGTAATCCCAGCTCTCTGGGAGGCTGAGGCAGGATGATGTATCACAGATTGAGTCTAGCCTGGGCAGCCTAGTAACTTTTGTTAAATAAACTATAAGCAAGGCATGGTGGTCAGGCCTGTAATCCCAGCACTCAGGAGACTGAGGCAGTAGGGTGGCTGTGAGTTTGAGGCCAGTGAGGGCTGCATAGTTCAAGGCCAGTCTAAATTGCATAGTGAGATTGTCTCAAAAAAAAAAAAGAGTTAACTGGTTAGTACTAATGTACAGATACACAAATTCATTATAGCAAAAGGCTTATTATGGATTAATAGCATCTTCCCCAAAACAGATACTAGATTTATGAGTGGGGAGGTTCCAATAATGCAGTGAGGGATTTGCCAGCTATGGGAAATGACTATTAAAATTCAATTTGTACTGCTAATTGAAAAATAGGATATAAAAGAGATAAAAGGTTTTAGGATTTGGAATGAAAAATTGATGCTCTTTGAGACTGGATCTTACTTAGATCCATAGTCTAGACCAAGGTTTAGCTTTGCTGTGTAGACTAGACTTTCATTTGGAGCTGGTGATCATTCTGCCTCGCCTCCTAAGTCCTGGAATGCAAGTGTGCAGGACCATGTCACCTGGTTTGTTTTTTTTTTGAGAGGCAGTCTTACTGTTAAAGCTGACTTTGATCTTACCGTAGTTCAGGCTGACCTTGAATTTGGCTTCCTCAGGGTCGCATGAATTCGGATTACTAAGTGTGTACGTACCCTGCCTTCTTGGTACTTTTAAGGATCAAGATACATCTTTTGTCTCTCACTAATTTTTATAGAGATTTTTAAAACTCATAGGTTGTAGGTGTCCCTTCATTTGAATAGATGGTGAAAACTCCACAAATTTAAGGACAGTTACATTTATATACATGTAGGTACATTAATATGATCAAAAAGTGTATCAGTAGTTGGACAAAAGAGCAGTCCTGTCTTGTTACCGTTTGATAATAGGTTGAAAACTACATGTGGGTATTGAAACAACAAATCAAAATTAGATGCACTTTTGAGAAGGGTGAAAAATCACTTTTATCTGCCACCAATTATTGAACTTCATGTGTTACAGCCACACAAGGCAGCAGAACAGTGTTTAAAATGGTGTGCTTGAGTGTTAAAAGTGATCGCACAGCTATTTCATGGCTAAGTGATAAAAAGCAGGAATTATTGAGTATAATTAGTAATTGGAAGAAGGAAGCACAAAGGTATTTTGTGATAAAGTGCTTGTGTCTAGATCTTAAATTGAGATTTTCCTTAACCTCCATCTTCTCCAGGACAC
Organism: Myocastor coypus; assembly: GCA_004027025.1. Taxonomy (NCBI): domain Eukaryota; kingdom Metazoa; phylum Chordata; class Mammalia; order Rodentia; family Myocastoridae; genus Myocastor; species Myocastor coypus. The sequence continues at coordinate 233 of PVJA010023870.1, read as the reverse complement.
TTAATTCCAAATTGAATTCATCAGCTGTATTCTACTTGATTGTAAAATAGGTTCTTTAACCCTGTTTCCCAATTTTGAACTTTTTTTCTAATCTGGATTATTGGAAGTTAGTGCTATTAACTAAAATTTCCAGTGATTAAAAAAAAAAAAAAAAACAAGCTGAGGGGCTAGGGAGATGGTTCTGTGGCACAAGTGCCTGCCTGGCAAGTGCAAGGTTGTGAGTTTGAATCCTA
>PVJA010023869.1:14369-32636 GCA_004027025.1 Myocastor coypus | reverse complement strand
TGTTTTTTTTTTTTTTTTTTTTTTTTTTTTTTTTTTTTTTTTTTTTCTTGTTTCAGAACTTTTGTTTATTTATTTATTTTCATGGCTGGCTCAGCCTGCCCTAAGGGCAGGGTTGGCACAGCATGTGGTGCCGGGGATCGAACCGCGGTCCCTGCAGCCGCCCAAGCTTTCCTAAGCAGGCGCTTTAGACCACTGAGCCATCCTGCTGGGCCCCCTGATGCCTGGTACTCTTGAACAAACAAGAAAAAGGAAGTAGCAAGGCATGGCCCCTTTTGTCCATAGAGTATGATCCAAAATTTTTTTTTCTATGATTGGACAGAAATTTCTGCTTTCTCTTCCTGTGAGTGGCCTCAGGTGACATGTGGAAATGGTTCGCTACTCTCTCAACCCAGAAAACCCCACAAAATCATGCAAATCAAAAGTCTCAGTTCACAGGTGGCAGCTGGGAGAATAGATCTTCAGTTTTCACAGCTAGAGACTTCAGCAAGAAAAAATAAGAGGAACCCTAGCACCTGCAGGACAATACCATTTTAAAGAAAGCCTTTTCACTGCTAAGATTCAGAACTTGAGGAGAGAGTCCTACTGAGTACCAATCGGCAGTACAAGACAAAGCCTGCTCATGACATTGGAGGACACAAGCACCTAATTATATCACAAGAGCCTGGGAAGAAGAGGGGACAAGAGGAAGTGAGACCAATTAATTTGGGGGCAAATTATGAATATGGGTTTTTAAAAATTCTCCTGACTGCATATGATTCACCCTGGTAGAAAGTTCTTCTCAGGATGTACCCAATCTCTGCAACCGTCTCTCCATCCAACTTGAGGAAAGTTATGCAATGCCCATCAAAACCATGGAAGTGTTCCGTATGCAGGACCGAGGCACCAACACATTGCTGGACTCGGTCCTTACCACCCATGAGCAAGTAGTTCAGATCAGCAGTGTTAGTGCGACATTTGTAGAGATATTCTGGGAAATACTAGAGAGAAATCTTCCTGAGGGAGCCAGGTTGTCACTGAGGGAGTACACTGAAGAGGATGTCAAGGGAAGGTTCAAGCTGGTCCAGGACTGGAAGAACTGTTGGCCAAGTTGAACCAACTCTTGTAGACTATTCCCTGAAGGCACTGGTGACACCGCCAAGCAGAAAAGCCTCCAGACTTAAGCTGGAGGAGGACCGACCCTTACCTTTAGCTCTGCCTTTTCTTACACACAGAAATGTTTCCTCTCCTCTGGCATGGTTGCTAGCAGTTTTTAACTTTACCTTTGAGATAATCTGGAGTGTCTCTCATCTAATAGAAATCTATGACTACTGGAAAAAAAAGAGCTTCAAATCTTCTCATTCACTTTAAGAACACTTGTGAAACTGTTTACGCCACTAAGGGTATGCATACCTGAAAGGCCACCAAGTCTCTGAAGGATGTCACATTAAAGAAGCAATGTGTGCCATTCTGGCATTACAATGGTGGAGCTGGCAGGTATACCCAGGCCAAACAGTGGAGCTGTACACAGGCTTGGTGGCCCAAAAAGAGTGCTGAATTTTTGCTGCACATGTGTAAAGATGCAGAGTAATGCTGAACTTAAGGGTTTAGCTATAGATTCTCTGGTTATTGAACACATCCAGGTGAACAAAGCACCCAAGATGCGCCGCCATACTTACAGAGTGCATGGCCAGCTTAACCCATCCATGAGCTCCCCATGCCACATTGAGATGATCCTTACTGAAAAGGAACAAATTGTTCCTAAGCCAGAGGAGGAGGTGGCATAGAAGAAAAAGATGTCCCAGAAGAGACTAAAGAAACAAAACCTTATGGCGTGAGAATAAATTAAGCATGAAATAAATGCAAACAAATCGTTGGGCTTCCTGGGATGTGACATCTAAATGACAATCCCTGAAAGAAAAGCTATTGATAAATTGAGAATGTTAAATGATACAGATACATTGGAAAACAGTTCGACAACTTCATAGTAACTTCAATATATACCTATCATATGATTCAGCTATTTGTTAGCATATATTATTTGTTATGCAAAATAAATTTTAAAAATATGTAATACAAAAGCCTATACACAGACCTTCATAGTAGTTTAAAGGTGAGCTAATACCAGACGGTAAGATCAGGCCAATCAAGTGAAGTTGATAACAATACTGTCCCACTCTCCCGTGCCAGAGTTTTTCATGCAGTAGCAGTACACCTAGGTCCCATAAGTGATATGCACCCTCCAGCATCCATGGTGCTTCCTGGTACTGTCCGCTTGCTACCACCCGGCTCTCTGAATCACATCCAGCATCACACCCACTGCTGCCTACAGCCCTGGCCCCCCTCTTGAAGAACTTCCAAGGACATTAGTCAGGGAAAGCGCTAAAAAGCGTGACACCAGCCCACAAAGAGCCCCAACATGGCATTTGGCAAAACACCAAGGCTTTGGTTACAAAATCATGTTTTTCTTTTCAATCATTTTCTAGTAATGGGTAATATTTACATTACTAATAACTAGAGATTACCAATGCCATTTAAAGGATTTTAAGAGTAATGGGGAAACTATCTGAGATTATCTTGATTTATAACCATTTACACTTATTTTGATATTGTTTTCTTATTTCTAGATGTAGGAAGTAGAATAACGATGGATGAGAGAGGCAAAATGTGGAAAATTTGAACAAGGCTAAAATAAACTTACTGTTCTACAATATAATTCCCTTTGTTTTGATTTATATTTTGCCATTACAGCAGATACAGAACAAGATATAGCACAGCATTCACCGACTTAAACTGAGTGGGTGGAGCAGCAGAAATCTTAGACATAAAACAGTTTTGTCACAACTTGAAAATTAATCCGTGAGATCTGTCCTTCTAGGCAGAGCTCACTGGCTGCACAGAAGAGATAGAAAAATTTTTTTCAGTATTTATTTTTTTTTTAAGAATGTTTTTTTTTTTTTTCTTGTTTCGGAACCTTTATTTGTTTATTCACTCATTTTTATGGCCGGCTCAGCCCGCCCTGAGGGCAGGGCTTGTGCAGCATGTGGTGCCAGGGATCGAACTGCGGTCCCTGAAGCCGCCCAAGCTTTCCCAAGCAGGCGCTTAGACCACTGAGCCATCCCGCCGGGCCCCTTCAGTATTTATTTTTGTTAGTACATGTTTCTTAATACTTTTTCACCTCTTTCCCCTTTCCCTTCCCCTTCCTCCTTCCTATGCCACTCCTTCCATTTCTTGTTTTATTTTAAACATTTTAAATTTGATATAACTATAAACTTATACAGAGACAAAGAGCTATAAAAGATAAGGCCAAACTGATCCACATCATGTTCATGGGCATGTCCTGTAATACAGATGCATCCTCCTCACAAATCCACCAATCCCAAGCAACTGGAAACCCAGGCAGTTAGTATTGTATATAATTACCCTTTGCTCTCCACACCCCAGGCCAGTAAGCTCTCCTAGTTATTCCAAAGTCATTGATAAAGGCAAAACAAAACAAAGCCCAACTTCAGATTCATGCCTCTGGTTTTCTTTAGTGTGGAAAACCTTTACTTCATAGTTTTTGAAGAGCTTAAAACTTTTTTATTGGGGCAGGCGCGATGGTTCAGTGGTCTAAAGCATGTGCTTAGGAAAGCTCAGGCAACTGCAGGGACCACAGTTTGATTCCCAGCACCACATGCTGTGCCAGGCTCACCCCCGGGCAGGCTGAGCCCGCCATAAGAATAAATAAACAAACAAATAACTTTTTATTGGCACAATTTACACATGCGTAGAGATCACATTCATCAGAAGAATTCGTACCTGTACATGATAAATCTGATGCCTCTTCCTTTTTTCAATCCCCTCCCCTCCTTGAGCCTCTCCTCTGCTCCTCATTTACAGAGCTTTGTTTCCATTTTATCCTTTTTCTCTATTCTTCCCTCCTTTCCTCCTCACCCCTCCCTAGCTCACCTATGTTTGAACAACTTTTTTCTATTTCACAATACCTACTATTCACTTCATTTACCCTTTTGGTTTCTCACACCAATCAAACAATGCGATATTTACACAGCATAAGATTTAGTCTACTTAAGAATGTAGTCACAAGGTGCATCTATTTATCTAGAAAGGTCTGAAGTTTATTCTTCACTATGACAGAGCAGTACTCCATTATATAAAACAACCACATCTTTTTTTATCCACTCTTCAGCTGATGAACATTTGGGACATTTCCAAGATTTGTCTATTACAAACTGTGCTGCTATAAACATAGGTGTATATATATCACTGTGGTATGATGTTTTCAATTTTTTTGGAAGGACACAAAGAAGGGGAATTTTTGGGTCAAATCGGAGCTCTAATCCTAGCTTCTTGAGGAACCTCTACAGTGATTTCCATAGTGGTTGCACCAGTCCATACCAACAGTGGAAAAGGGTTCCCTTTTTCCCACAGCCTCACCAGCACTTATTAGTTGATTTCTCAATAATTACTGTTCTTTCTGGAGTGAGATGAAATGTCAGTGTTGTTTTCATTTCATCTACTTAATGACCAGTGCTACTGAACATTTTTTCATATATGTATTTGTATTTCCTGCTCTGAGAAGTGTTTGTGCATCTCAGATGCTCACTTTTGGATTGGGTCTTTAAATTTGGAGGGAATGTACTTTTTTTTCAATCCTTCATTTGTTCTAGATATTAGTTTTCTGTCTCAATGACAACTAGCTAAAAGTTTTCCCCATGCTGGGGGGGCGGGTAGTCTTTTCACTCTGATGGCAATTTTTTTGCTGTGCAAAACCTTTCTAATAAAAAGAGATCCCAGCTGTTGGTACTTTGTAATATTCCCAATGCTATCAGAGTTTTGTTCATGAAATATTGCCTATATCTATGTCTTCAAGTGTGCTGTCTATTCTCTCTTCTAGGAGATTTAGTGCTTCTGCCTTAATATTTAGATCTTTGATCCATTTGACTTTAGTTTAATGCATGATGAGAGGCATGAGTCTAGATGTAGTCTTCAGCATGCAGAGAGCCAGTTTCTCCAGAGCCACTGGTTAAAGAGGCTGTCTTTCTTCCAGTATACAGGTTTGGTCGGTCCCTTAGAATTTCTAATATATGCATTGTGCAATAAAAGTCACAAGCCAAGGATGAGCTCTTGAAATATTCTGAGTAATTTTTAAATTTCACTTAATCTAAATTAACTTTTTAAATTAGTGTAAAACATCCAAACATATCTTTTGAAAGACATTTACCATATGAATCACCTTTCTTAACTCATAGCTTTACAAAATTAGAATTCATATTAAATATTTCTAATGAAAATTTGGCATCCCAAATGTGATGTGCTATCCAACATAAAGTATACAGTAGAACTTGAAGATTGTACAAAAAGGAGAAACTGTAAAGTATCTCATTAGTAATTTTGTGTTGATTATAGGCTAAAGTGATAATGACTTTAAATATATTAGTAAAGTTAATTTCATTTGTGTTCTATTTTCAAGTGATTACTAGAAAAATTTAAACTTTTCATGTATATGTGTACTAAGCAGGGTCACTATGCACTCTTTTTCACTCTGTTTATAGTTTCTTTTGCTGTGCAAAAACTTTTTAATGGAATGAGATCCCAATTGTTGATTAGGAGCATAGTGACATTGAGTTGGCATTCATTCTCATATTTTGCAGTGTCATGTGCTTAATTGATTTTCACTATATATATATGTTGTCTAAATAAAAATTGTCATGCATTAGGAAAAGCATGTCTATCTATCTATGCTTTCCAAAAAGGTTAATTCAAAATGAGTTTATGTTTCAGCAGAAAAATGATCTTTAGAGAAAGTTCAGGCAATGAGAAAAAGGGGGATTTTTCTCCTCTTCAGAGAACCCACAGTTAGTCAACAGGACACAAATCCAACCATCACATCCTGTAAAGTGCTCATAATGCGTCAAATCCGACTGCACTAATACCACTTTTCATGGGGAGGTTTTTTACCTATCTCATGGCCACAAACCAAATTATCAAAGTTCTAAAATACTTTTCAAGTACTATGAGAAACAATATCTAGGTAAAAGAGGTTAAAAATGAGTGAGGCTTTGTTGGAATTACATGAAATATAGTGTACTCTGTCCTTGTGATACATAGATTACAGAAAAGTTAATGAACATCTGCAATCCCCATTTCCTCATCTATGAATGAGATTAATAGAATTCACTGCCTATTAACACTGGTCTTTGAAGAGTGCATTGAGCAGCTTAGTACTCAAAACCTAATGAAAGTTTAATGGATGGTGTAATCCATGACCATCACTGGGATGTTTACAGCCATTTTTTTTTTTAAGCAATTCTAGGAAATTTTAAAGGCATCTTAAATAATCTTCTTTTTCATAGTTCTTCCTTTTTCTAAAGTAAATCACATTTATCTTTAGTTTCTTAATTATCCTGGATGTAATCAAGCAAGCAGTTGGCACAAAATAGCCCTGAATACAAAGAGGACTGAAAGAGAAGTTCATAATCTGATGTGTTCCCATAGTAAGCACAGATGTTTTGATGTAAGGTATGAAATAATCAGTGTGGTACTCTTAGTTACAGCAATCTGGGGATCTTGGATTCCTAGGAATGGCTGAGACAGGGGTGGATAGTGTTCTTCTACCTAGCAACACTTGGTCTTTGTCAGTTACAAGTATGTAAAAGTGTAGCTACTTCCCTCGATACTTCTATCACACTCCACTTGAAACAGAGCAGTAGGGAAGATTGGGAAGCTCTGTGTTCATGTCTGGTGCCAAATTTTCCATCTTAATTCAACAATCATTTCTTGAGCATACGTAAGTCTCTAAAAGAGGAGAGCTACACGTGGTCCCTCAGATGGAAAAGTTCATTTTATCTGAGCAGTAGCATATGGTCAGAATTTCCTAAATACCACTTTCAACATACCCATAAAATTCCTTCAAAGAAAAATAAAATTATTTTTATGCTTTCCACCCTTTGGGCTAATCCATCTCCCCTAATTAGTGAAAATATTTGAAACTTAAATTTCTTTTCGAAGCAGAGAATCACCAGTTGGTGCACCCACTGGGAAATGGAGCACTTCCATAGTGTAAACTTAATGATCATTTTAAGAATAAGATGAACCAAAAAACATCATTTTATCTCCCTGCCTTGCAGCTGGCTACAGCCCCACCAGGAAGCCCCAGCAAGCAGATCTCAGACCATCTCCAGCAATTTGTTTTGCCAAACATTATGCCAGCTTGTTTTTGTCCATTTCTGAGGGGCAAGATTACATTGCATGTTAATTTTCCATACCTAAAAATATTTTATCTCTACTCACTCCAAAAGCACACAGTGATTCATGAAGAACTCCTCCAACTAATATATAAAAGGAAAAAGTTTTGGAAGTCTTAGTCATTGTAGAACTGGCCATAAATTTTTAATGTGGATGGAAAGCTATAAGAAGGCTGTAAGGGTCTTTCCTGTTTCAAGGCTAAGTAAAGCAAACATTGTTCTAACCTTGTTATGTTCTGGCTCGCAGCTACCCCGCCATTTTACTGGAGTTTCTCTCACACTGCCTGACGGTGGGCGTCTGTACTTTTTCTCTTACATCTGGTTTGTCTCAGACTCTTAAATTTCAGCACCTTCTGTGTGATTATCACACTCTTTCTCTACTTTCCCCTGCTCTATTGCCTTGTCCACAATACATTGTGCTGCATTTTTACATTTTTTATTGACTTTTTAAAAAGTACTCTGTCATTTTTTCTCCTTTTCTTATATTTTTATTTCCATCACTTTTTCAGTTGCCATGTTCTCTTCTATCCTGGTAAATGCAAATGTCACACAGTTTTGAAATATAACTATGACCTGCAACTCTTCCCTAAGGCAGTCAGGCATCGGTCTCTCCATCAGTTATTAAATGGCTGCGTGACTTGGCCATTGAGGCAAGCCCAGGGCACCCACTAAGGTACAAAGTTAAGGAGCACTGGGTTTTGGCCAATGTGCCCTGCCACTCTCTTATTCTCTACTCTTAAGGAGGAAAAAATAGACTGAGTGCTGATCTCAAAGATTGTTTAGAGTCAGAGAAAATGTGGCCTCCACTTTAAAACCTATTACATGATTTTTAGGTGGCATTTTGTAATTTTTGACTTACGAAAAGATTTAGACCTTGATGAGGATGGCAGCTTTGTCTACAATATGTTGTGTCGCAGTGGTTCCAGGGGATCAATCAGCCACTTAGGAACAGCAAGAGGATTTCAGCCCAGCTAATCTTATCTACCACGTTGTTAGTTTCTTATGCATTGTGCCTCTCAGTCTCATGACTGATTCAATGGTGCGGGACTGTAACCACACAGAGGGTCATCTCCTCTCCTTCAGTAAATTAGCCGTGTCTTGTAAACAAGGAGAGTTAATTTGATATTAATTGTGCTGCTCCCCCCGCAGGAATCCGCATTCACACCCTAACCCCTGGAGTCTGAAATGCGTTACTCGATTGATAAAGGAATTAAGATCGGATGTAGAACTCAAGTTGCTGCTTAGCGGAGCACTCAGGAGGGAGATGAGCCTGGGTTCTCCAGGTGGGCCCTGCACAATCGCAAGGGTTCCTCATGGAGGTAAAAAGATGCAGGCAGAGGGGAAAGAATCAGACTAAAGTGAGGCTGGGTGAGAGGTGAAAGGCACTGAGCAGGCAGGTCTTGTGTGGTGCTTTCCCAGCATGCACCAGGCCCTGGGCTTCCCCCTCCTCAGCACTGGAGAAGCAAAGAGGAGGGAGAAGGGACCCTAACTCGCAGGTACAGGTGGTCTCTGGGAACTGGGAAGGCAAGGCAGGGAAACAAATGCTGCTGGCTCCATCAAAACCCTTATCATCCTTCTGAGCTCCAGAACTGAAGTGTAAAAGATTTGTGTTGTCTTAAACCAGCAAATATGCGGTAATTGGTTACAGTAGAAACAACACTAGTAAAATAATAGATGCTATACAGTATCATTACTGGCTTTTAAAACGTGTGCTAAAAAGACCAAGTTAGAAGCATTTCTGAAGCATGGTGAGCATCAAAAGGACACTGAGGACAAGAGACAAGCCAGCACGCAGTCGGCCTGCTCTTTGGCGTGGCAGCGCAGCAGCGGGGGAGGGGCCACTCCCACCTTCAAGAGTGTTGGCTGCTACGGACCAATCCTCTCTCTGGAGAAAATGGCATACTTAAATTGACTTGTCTATAGCCGATCAATTTTCCTTTCACTAAATCATGCTGACAAGGACGTAAATTTTATGTTTGTGTTTCCTTTATCAGAGCTACATTTTGGGGAAAAAAAAAAAAAAATACAGGTTGACTTAGTTTTTGACTAAATGCTTATGAACGCTTAACCCTGAGGTAGGTCTAAACCGTGGCATTTGCTGTTGCTTTTCTTTCATTGGGATAATGTTAAGCGTGTAGTTGAAGTTATTAAATCCGCAGTCCGCACGGGTCCTTTTTGCCCAGAGACTCTGTTCTTGGATTTTGGTGGATTATTTCTTACAGAAAAAAGTTACATTTAAAAATCTTAAAATGAAAAATAATTTAACATTAGCAATAGTGTCTGAATAGCATCATTGTATAAAGCAATGTCATAAGCATTACATTTTCTAACTGATTAAGGATAGATTTGTATTTTGTGTAAGTGCTTAAAATTACCTTGGCACGCTCTTACCTAATTTATGTCCTTTCACATGGGAATATTTTAACCCTAGATAAGATTTGAGTTTCTGAAATCTCAGGCTAGTTGATACACAACAAAGCTGTTAAATCAAGTCTGTAGTTTCGGGATATATGTGAATGAAGTTTTAAAATCTTCTTAGGCAAAGCCCTTGAGAAAATTATACGAATGCTGAAACTACTTGAATGTGTGTCTATTTTTCTACAGTTTTCCTCTACATAAATGATTTTGTGCACATGACATAACCCCTGGCTTCACTGTATGAGAATGCTTAAAATTCCACGACATTATGACTACAAAACGGCTTGCGTATACACTAAGAACAATGAACACTAGAAAGGCTTTACAAGCAATTCCTTACCATGGACAAGCTTAAAATTCTAAGCTTAAGATGGCAATTATTCAAAGTTAATTACCAATGACAAGCAGAAAATCAGTCAGAAATGCCCAACATAATAGAGGTATGAGTAATTCTCTGAAAATTCCACCTCCTTTGGGGCTGGGGAGATAGCTCTGTGGCACAAGTGCCTGCCTGGTAAGTGCAAGGTCATGAGTTAGAACCCTGGTCCCGCAAAACATAAATAAATAAAAATTCCTCCTCCTCTTCTTCCTCTTTCCCCTCCCCCTCCTCTTATTCCTCTTCTCCCTCCGCCTCTTCCCTGCCTCCTCTCCCTCCTCCCCCTCCTTCTCTCTCTCCTTCTCTTTTTCCTCTTCTCTCTCTTCCTCTCCCTCCTCCCCCTCTTTCCCCTCCCCCTCTTCTTCCTCCTCCTTTTCTCCCTCCTCCTCTGTCTCCATCCAATTCTCCTTTACAACCCCAAGTTTTTCATATATTTTATGTTTCTGACATATAGTTTTCCCTTTAAATCTTAGAAATACTATTTAAAAGACTGAAGATCAGAGGGGGACATGATTGGAGTCTGGCCAGAAATTTCTAGAATTCTACCAGAAACTCCAACAGACGTTCTCTTCACATAGCCATCTCTCACCCTGACAGTCCCCAAGCCTGCCAGGATCTGCCATAGGCTGAGGAAAGATGTGCTCAGTGCAGCTGCGCCTAAGCGAGCCCCCACACTGAGTAGCCAGACCCCAAGCCTTCGCCTTCCTCTATTTTCACATATGTTATGTTATCTTTCTGATGTGTGCTAACATTTTCTCTCTCTGCTAAAGATATGCCCACACTGAGCACCACTTACGAACCTTTGGGATAAGTCCCTAATAGCAAAACTAGAGTAGAATTTCCCTTGAAACATATTCAGGCTTTACTTCAACATCTAGTCCTTTTTTTTTTTTTTTTGGTCTTTTTGAGACAGGGTCTCGCTATGCAGTTCAGGCTGGCCTTAGACTCACTTTTGTGGCCCAGGCTGGCCTCGAACTCGCACTGATCCTCCTGCCTCAGCCTCCCAAGTGCTGGGATTACAGGCGTGCGCCACCACGCCCGGCAGCATCTAGTCCTTCTTTAAACTCTGCTCTGTGTGTTGCAGATTCCTGTTGCCTTAGAATCCTACATGATCCCTTCTCCTTAAAAAAAAAAAATAACAATAATGTCCTTTGGCAAGCTCTTTGGTTGCACAAACTTGCACTGAGCTGTCTTGCATCTCATTACAGGATGCAACCTGGTTTCCCATGGCTAACTGCAACCAACACGGAATTACTTGACTTTTGTGACACCCTAACAATGAAATGAGGTGTCTGATGGAACTCGTCACTATATTGTATTCATTATGAGAGGAATGGGTGTCACACCGCTACTCTCCTCTCTCTCATATTTTCTCTTATTCCTCCAGGTTTTCACACCTGAAAGAACTTTACTGGAATCTCAGCCTCTACTATATGTTAAGCCTATAATTCAAGAACAGCTAGGCCAAGGCCATAATGTTCCATCTTTACAATCAAATACAGATTTCCCATTAAAAATAAAATGTACTATGTCAAAAGATTTAATAGTATGGTTCTTCAAAATAATTCCAGATGGCTAAATTATAATACTAAAAATATTCCACTATAAGAAAAATTTTTGCTGTATCATAATTTGTACAAATACTGATCACTATCTCTTACAATGTAATGTATTGGGTTTTGCTGTTGTTTGTTTGTTTGTTTGTTTGTTTGGGTTTTGTTTGGTTTTGTTTTATTCTATTTTTGCTGCATTCAAGAGTTTTGGAGCATTCCCACTGGAACTTGCTGAGTCTGGCAGCTGCTCCTTGCCCTGAAGTCAGCTGGAGAGACCTGGTAGGCTAGCTCCCACCCTTAGCCTTCCTTCCAGGGTTTCGTAAGTTGGGCCACCCCTCTTCACCATGAAATCTACCAGGAGATGTGACTAAAACAGCAATCTGCAGGAGCCTTGCAGAGCCCTACCCTGTGCCAATTCATTATCAAGAGAGCCTTACACAACTTCAACCTTCACTTATCAAATCAGATCCTTCTTCAACTGCAGCTTGCCCCTCCTCGTTAATGAGATAGGAGCCACATGAGCCCCACACAACAGAAGCTTAACTGAGCCTACCCTGCTCTCCAACTGTCCTGAAAGCCTTGCTGACCAGCACCCTGCCCATCAACCATCACTGAAAGAAACAAAAAAAAAAAAGAAGGCACCCAAGGCAATCTTGGATCTCTGGCCACCCAAATAAATCCAGAAGACAAGATCATAGACGAACTTGGAAGGCACACATCTGAAATTTCTGAGATGATAGCAACTGAGGTGAAGAAACAACTCCATGAGGTTATGGAGGAAATCAGATCAGAAAAAATCTCTCAGGTACAAAAGGAAATGGCAACAACCATGAAGGAAATGTTCTGTGCATCTAAGCAAAACACAGATTAAAAAATAGAAGGGCATAGTAAAATGTGGGAACACTGAAAGAGCAATACAAGAAAGAATTAGAATGCATGACACAGATTCAAACAGACATCCAGAACATTAAGAATTTCATTGAAAGATGGCAAACTTGCTTGAATTAAATGGAAGATAAGATTTCAGACCTTGCCGGGCGTGGTGGCTCATGCCTGTAATCCCAGCACTCGGAAGGCTGAGGCAGGAGGATTGATGCAAGTTCGAGACCAGCCTGGGCTACGAAAGTGAGCTCAAGGCCAGCCTGAACTGCATAGCGAGACCCTGTCTCAAAAAACAAAAAAACAAAAACAAAAACAGAAAAAAAAGATTTCAGACCTTGAAGATGGCATTGCACCAGGGAACATGAAGGAAACATCTCTTTAAAGTAATGACAAATCAGGAAATAATAAAATAGCTGCAAGATGATGCAAAGAAAAATAATTCAGTAATAATAGGTATCAGTGAAACAGCTGGGGATAGCACAAAAGACATAAAAAGACTGTTTGCAGAAGTAGGAACAGAAAACTTGCCAAACATGGCGAAAGAATCTGTTATACACATACCTGAAGCATGTGGAACTCCAGCTAGCGACAATCAAAATCAGTGATCACCAAGACACATAATAATCAAGATCCCAGAAATTCAGCAAAAGAACAGAATATTAAAAGCTGTTAGAATGAATGGACCATCTATAATGGAAAGCCCATAAGATTCACAACAGATTTTTCCACACGGACCATGAAATCAAGAAGAGCTTGGAGTGAGATGTTTGAGGTCCTGTAAGAAAACACCTTTCAAGGAGATTCTGCAAAACATTCTATCAAATGTAATGCAGAGATTAGATACTTCCATGACAACAAAAAACAAAGAACATGAAAAAATTCATGACGACCCAACCAATCCCACAAAGAGTACTGACGCATGCTTTGGAAAGACAAAGATGACCGCAACTTCACCAACCACAGGAGAGAACTACCCAGCACAACTAGTAAGTAAGCAAAGGGGCAAAATCAGGGATCCTACAGTAGGAAGGCATCATGGCAAAAAAAAAAAAAAAAGCCAATACATATCCATTATAACTATCAACATACGTGCCTTCAATTCAACAACCAAAAGAAGCAGAAGAGCAGAATGGATAAAGAAACAAAATCCAATAATATGCTGCATACAAGAAACACATTCAGCTTGAAAAGAAATTAATACACTAAATGTCAAAGGAATGAAAACAGTATTCCATGCAGTAGGAACCCAGAAAAAAGCAGGAATATCTATTCTGGCTGGAGACAATGTCAACTTCAAAGAAAATGTGATTAAAAGAAACAAAAAAGGTCAGTACATACTTATTAGGGGAAAAAGCTGCAAGGGGAAGAGACAACAATTATAAATATATATGCATCCAACATAGGAGCACCAATTATATAAGACAAATTTTAATGCACATGAAAAATCTAATGAGCAATAACTTCATTGTACTGGGGAACTTTAACACCCCATTGACACAAAGATATTGATTGACCATGGGAAAAATGAGGACAGAGATAACAGAGCTAAACTGAACTTGTGAAGAAATGGACTGAGTGGACCTTTACTGAGTGTTCCATCCAACAGCATCAGAACACATTTTTCTCAGCTGCACATGAGACGTTCTCCAAAATAGGTCATGGGCTAGCACATGGAACATGCTTAACTAAATACAAAGGAATGATGTCTATTTGGACTCATTCTGTTTTCCTGATGTGAGAATACTACTATCAGTTTCCCTCTTAAGACAGCTATCATTGTATCACACAGGTTCCCGAAAGGGCTGCACTTCAAACTCTTAGAAAAAAAAAAATGCAAATCAAGTCCAAAGCCCAAAGAAAGCAGGAAAGTATAAAGATCGGAGATATATTCAATGGAGGTGAAATACAAAACAAAGAATTACTGATGCAAAGAGTTGGTTCTTTGAACGAATAAATAAAATTGACAAATCCCCTAACCAACCTCATTTAAAAAATGAAATAAAAAGTTCAAATTCATGCAATGAGGAATGAAAAGGGTGAAGGACCTCCAGCAACGCGAGATGGCAGCCACCACAGGCTCAGGAGGACAAGTCCCTCCCAATTTCTGAACTCAAAGAAGGCCAGAATGGAGGAGATGATGGCACGGTTAGCTGGTGTCTAGAAGATAACGAAGACCTGACACTTACGTGATGGACCAGGATGGTAACTGAGCCTCCAAGAACAATTTATGAAAGCCAAATATACACACTTAAAATGGAATGTGGACTTAAATACCCAGAAGCACCTCCTTTGTAAGATTTGTAGCAAAAATTAATATGAATGGAGTTAATAGCTCTAATGGAATGGTGGACCCAAGAGCCATACCAGTGCTAGCAAAATGGCAGAATTCAAATGGCATCAAAGTTGTCCTGAAAAAGCTTTGGCACTTAATGATGTTTAAGGAAAATGTGAAACTTCCTCAGTGACCTGAAGGACAGTGTTACAGCAAATAATCAAAAACCCCACAGGCCCTTCCAACCAGCACCATTATGGTTTATGTCTAGTTGTCCCTCCAAAGCCTCTTGCAATCATGGGGCAGGGACTTCTAGAGTTTGAGACTTGATCCATGATCCCCTGGGATTATGTTTTAGTACTGATGAGATTATGGTCTGAGTACTTCTGGGAATTATAGGTGTGGCCTGAGGTAGATAGGCTAAGGCAGAACCTGAATGTAAAATAAATAGAGACAGAGAGACAGACTTGCGGTGTTGCTCTCTGCTCCCCTAGTTGTTCCGTTGCCTCTGTCACCATTGTTGCCATTTCACCACCATGAACTGTTGCTCTCTGCCATGTGCCTCTCCGCCTTGGAGCCAGCCAAGTATGGACTGAAACCTCCACAAACTGTGAGATAAATAAACCTTTCCTTCCTTCATTTTGGGTGTCAGGTATTTGTCACAGCAGTGAGTACAAAGTACCTAAGACAAACACCTACCCCAATTCAATTTAAACAGTCTTCATTTTTCACAGTAGTAAATTTTCTAGTTACATCTTGTAGACTTCAAAGCACTGGAAAGAAAACTCTCATTCAAGGCAGCTTATCTTAAGATATTGTAAGTGATACTAATTTTTTGTCCATTTGAATATACAAGTTGTACTATAACAAATCATCCTGTCAGGTGTAACTACTGTCCATGTAGCTGAACTTCTGGGATCAAGAAAGCATGTTTAAACTGATCCCCATCTGGACTGATGGGGCATATCTAACTTAACTATGAAAAGATGCATCATACAATCACCTTGCTGTTGATTTCACGGCCCAGGAGCTGCCTTCCCTGGCCCTGCCCTGCCTCCACCACCTGGAGCTCTGGCTTGGGTGGCTGGTTTAGTGGATGACAAGGCTTCAGGTTGCCATCTGTGGGACTCCTGTTGGGTGTGGGGGTGCTTTGCCTGCACCCTAGCTTCTTTTCTTAAGCCTTAAGTGACACCTCCTTCCAAGAATCTCCCTGTCCCACTCTCCTGCACTCCCACCTTTGGCCAAAGCATGGACTAGAATCCTCTGAACTCCTCTGAAACTGGCCTTCTGTGAGGAATTCAGGGCTGTCCCCATCTCTTCCCCAGGAGGGTTGCTGCTTTCCCCTCCTCCTGCTCCCCTTTGTCACACTGTCACCCAGCACTCTCCACGCCCCTTCCTTCCTCTTGCCAGGTGCCACCAGGTAATGTTGGAAAGGGTCTCTGACCTCCCTCCTTTAGTGGTGGAACCCCAGGCATTCATTCTCCACCAGCCTGGAAAAAAAGAACTGCCCTCTGGACTGCCACCTACTGCTACCATCAGCTGATGTCTCAGCTGAAGTGCAATGCAGTGAACAGAGCAGCCCCTAGAGTCAGGCAGACCTGCCGGCACCCAGAGTCCCCGGCAGGCAGACCAAGCAAGGCCACGAGAAGGCACTCATAAGCATGCATGGTCTGTCTGGATTGTTCCCGCTTCCCCACCTACCACACTTTAGAGTTAGAGAAGGTGTACACAGGCGTGTGGGCCTTTGTTCCTGTGCCCTTGCCTCCATTTGGGTCCAGTATGCAGCCTGACACCGGAACAGAGGAACCCAGCCAGCGCGGACTTCGGTTTTGGTTACTGCTGCTTCTCATACTCAGCAGGGACAAAGGACCGCCTCGTCATGCAGCAGATCTCAGGGCGGGCAGCCTGGCCTCGTGGCCTCGTGGCCCTTCTGCATATTCACTGTCTGTTCAGGACCACTAAATGCTGAAATGTGGATGGATGTGAAATAAAGGCAATTTATGGTGTTCTAAAAAAAAAAGGGGGGGGTGAAATAACTACAGACCTTATAGAAATTCAGATGATTATCAATACCTATTTCCAAAATAGGTCTCACAAGATGAAAAACACAGAAGAAACTAACAAATTCTTAGATTAACTATCAAAGCTAAATCAAGAAGATATAAAAATTCTGAATAAACCAATATCAGCCGATGGAATTGAAAATATGATTTAAAACCTGCCAATGAAGAAAAGCCGAGTTCCTGATGGATTCACAGTGGAACTCTACAAGAAATTTATGGAAGGCCTAATGCCAACTCCTCTAAAACTCTTCAGTGAAAGTGAAAGGGAAACAATTCTTCCAAACTCATTCAAGGAGGCAGGTATAACTCTGATACCAAAACCAGAGAAAGACCCAATCAAAAAAGAGAACTATAAATTAATCTCACTAATGAACATAGATGTAAAAGTCTTCAATAAGATAGCTCAGTGGATTAAAGCACCTGCAAGCAGGCACAGGGGCCAGGGGTTTGATCCCTAGGCCTGCTGTGCTGGCCCCATCCCCAGGGCACACTGAGATGGCAATTGAGGGTGGGCATGGTGTGGTTCGTCTGTAATCCCACCTGTTGGGAGGCTGTAAACAGGCAGATCACTATGAGTCCAATTTAGTAGTGATCACCCTGTATACCCTTCCCTAAAATACAAAAAAAAAAAAAAAATCCTCAAGAAAGTACAGAAAGCAGCAAATAATCAAGAAGATCATATACATCATGACCAAGAGGGATTTATCCAGGAATTGAAGGATGGTTTGATATATGCAAAACCATAAATGTAATACACCATATCAAAAAACCAAAGACAAAAACCATATATCATCTCAATAGATGCAAAAAAAAAGCTTCTGACAAAGTCTGATGCTTATTCATAATTAAAAAAAAAAAAAAAAAAACTACAGAAAGTCAGAATACATGGTCTTTACCTCAACCTGATAAAAGCCATCTACAACAAACCAACAGCCAGTATTACACGTAATGGACAAAAATTGAAAGATTTTACTTTAAAATTAGGAGCAAGACAAGGATGCCCACTGTCACTACTTCTGTTCAATACAGTTCTGAAAACATTAGTGAGAGCAATTAGGTAAAAGAAAAGAAAGGAAGAAGGATTGGAAAGGAAGAAGTGAAAGTATCATTATTTTCAGATGACACGATACTGTGCATAGAAGACACAAAAATATCTAAGAGACTTGTAGATTTAATAACTAAATTCAGTAGTGTAGCAGGATACAAAATCAATGCTCAAAAATCAATAGCATTTCTAGACACAACACCAAACGCACTCAGAGAGATATTATAGAAACCATGCCTTTCACAATAATACCCCAAAAATGAAATACTTAGGAATAATTTCACAAAGGAAATAAAATATTTATAGAGTGAAAACTACAGTACTCTGAAAAAAAAAAGAAATCAAGGAGGATTTCAGAAAGTGGAAAGATACTCCTTCCTCCTGGATAGGAAGAACCAACATTGTGAAAATGGCCATGCTCCCAAAATTCTTATA
>PVJA010023869.1:0-14269 GCA_004027025.1 Myocastor coypus | reverse complement strand
TGGAAGAAAGATAGCTTCTTTAATAACTGGTGCTACAAAAACTGGCTTTCCACATGCCAAAGGCTTAAAATAGACCCATAACTGTCACCATGCATAAAGTTACAGCTAAAATGTATCAAAGATTTAAATATTAAGATTGAAACACTAAATCTTCTGGAACAGAAAGTAGGTAGAAACCTTAAGGACATAGGGGCAGATAAAGAGTTCATGAACAAAAATCAAACTGCACAGGAAGTACTTCAAAGAATCAACAATCAGGATATCATATTTTTGAAAAGTTTCTGCATGTCAAGAGCAATCACCAACAGAGTTTAAAGAAAACTCACACGGTGGGAAACAGTATAGCACATGGTCCTTCAGACAAAGAACACCTATTGAAACATATATTAAAAAAAAAAAAAAAATTTTAAATCAGTCCTCCAAAAGTCAAAGACCCATCCAAAACTGGACATCAGAAATGAATATACACTTCACAAATGAGGAAACGAAAATGATGGCAAATTAAAAAACAAGAAAATGATGACAAATAAAAATATGTAAAAATGCTCAACATCATTGGTCACTCAAGAGAGTCAAAACAGAGCTGAGATACCATCTTATACCAGAAAGAAATGCCTATTATCAAGACGTCAACCTATAACAAATGCTGGAGAGACCATGGGGAAAAAGGAACCCTCCTCCACTGTTGGTGGGAGTGAGGGCTGGTACAATCACTATCAAAATCAGTGTGGAAATTCCTCAAAAAGCCAAAATAGAACACTGGAGTATGCATGCAACTACTTTCTCCTAGTTCAACAAGAAGAAATATTTGTACCAAGAGTGTTTTAGAAAAGTTATCATGCCTGCATCTTGAATGCTGAACAACTGCTATGAAGACAGCCATATGCATTGTATTACATATGGTGGTTGCGCTACTAACGTGTTTTGAAACTGTCTCATTGGTACTCATTATTAACAATAATAAAATTATTTTAAAAAATAAAAAAAACAAAGTCCCATTTAAAGTCTTATTTAATCCAGCTATTTCCCTCCTAGATATTTTTCCAATGGAAACAAAATCATCATACCACAGTGACATATGTGCACTGATGTTTATAGCAGTGCAATTTGTCATAGCTCAATCTTGGAAAAACTTAAGTGCTCATCAGCTGAGGAATGGGATATATATATATATATATATATCCTGTATATCATATATATGATAAGCTTACACAATGGAGTATTACTCAGCTATTTAAAAAATAAATTTGAAGCTTCAGTAGATGAATGGTTGCAGCTAGAGGCTATATTGGTAAGTAGAATAAGTCAGATCCACATATGCAAACACTGCATTATCTCACTAGTGCGAGAACTTGTAAGAGTAACTAAAATGTAAAAGGTACAACAGATACTATGAAAGGGAAGTGTTCAGTGGGAAGGAGAAACCAGGAAGAGGAAAAGGACAAATGAAAGAAGGGAAAAATACATGCTTAAGTCTATATACAGAATAATTTAGGTAATTTTATTGTTGGTTTCTGCTGGTTTTTGGAAAGGAGCAATCAATGCCTAAAATTTTTTTACTGTGATTTTCTTCTTTCCTCTTTTAAATTGCTTTTAACTTCTTTGTTATTGTTCTGTTTTGTTTTGTTTATCTTTAAACAACTCTTACACTTTTATATCTGGTAATCTCAACAACTAACTTGAAGAAAGCATCATGTAATACAGCCAAGATTGTGGAATTCCTGTTACTTTGTCTACTGAAATCTTCTATTGTTTCTAATGCTGTTTTATTTTTCTATCACTATTTTGTATTCTTTAAAAATAAAAATAAATTAAAGAGTTTTAGTGGACTTTGTTGCATTATTGCTTTAGCTCTATCTGTACCTGTTCCCAACAGCACTGACACATTTTTCAGCGATT
Organism: Myocastor coypus; assembly: GCA_004027025.1. Classification (NCBI taxonomy): domain Eukaryota; kingdom Metazoa; phylum Chordata; class Mammalia; order Rodentia; family Myocastoridae; genus Myocastor; species Myocastor coypus. The sequence continues at coordinate 12,370 of PVJA010023869.1, read as the reverse complement.
GATTGTGCAAGACCTGCTGATATTTTCCTACACTGTTTTGTTGTTTTTGTATCAACTTGAACATCTTGTATAACTCATTTACAACCCCACCCTCTTTTCTCTGAAGTCTCTGTCTGCTTCAATCAAGAATAAACTTCATTAAGCCTAATGGCCTATATTACATCAAGAGAAAAAAACTCACAAAACCTATGTCCAAAATAAACAAGACTGAGCAAATGTTTCCCGGTTATCTATAGAACTTGTACATAGAACCATGACAACACTATCACTTCATGTCGTATTTCACAGGAAATGTGTTCAAGCAAGATTTGAATGCCATTTTAACTTGCTGCTTTCTTTGCTTTCTACATTACTGAACGGAGCTGACACCTTTGCCCCATCTCCACAGGTTTTGCCCCATCTCCACAGGTCTAAGTCACATGACTGTCGTGACGACAAATCAAGGCCTTTGTCCCTAGAGGGGCTCGGCTTTAATCAGCAGTCTATGCCCACGTAAGCCCCACTATCAGAGCCCTATGGTGGAAGCCAAAGAAATGGTGGCTACAATCCCAAGGGAAAAAGGATTCATAGTGCAACATACTTTCATATTTTTTAATAAGACACATTTTTAAATTATCGTTCTGCAACCAAATAACATATACATGGTGATGATGGGGGAACATAGAATACAGCCGTCTTCTGCATGCTTTCTGCCCCCTAAGTGTAGTCAGGTTTTCATCAGTGACAGCCCTTCTTAGAGTTCCCTTGGAAACCTAGCTGCACGGTCACTGGCACGGTCTCTTGTGCTGGCTGCCTCTGGCTTACAGCTCTCCGGTGCCTCCTATATTTGGGGACGTTTCCTGTCACTCGGGGCTATCTCATTCACCAAACTTCACTCTCCATTTCTTCTGCAAACTGTTCAGTGCTTCCAGCTAGAGTAGGAAAGTGGTCAGCCTGGTTTCTTCTAAAAGAAATGTTAAATGAGCTGTAGAAGTTTTTGAGCACTTTTAAATACTCATGATTAATAAAACGACCATTTTTTTAAAAGCAGAGAAAAATTAGCTTCTTCGCCCTACCAATCCAGCAATTTTTCTTTGTGTTTAGTCGGCAAGCTGAAACCGGCTTGACTGTAGACATGCCCAATCTTTCAAAATCCTTTGGCCTTTTGTGCCACATTGCTGATACTGAAAATGTTGTTATTCTTGCACTGTCTCCTAGAATTTTTGAAATAAGTAGTAATCCAAAATTTGTAGAATTGCAAAATGAATAATAATATTAAGCAGTCTTAGATATTTGTAGTTAATGAATGACTCCAGAATATGGACATCGTCAAGCCCTGCTAATGAATTATCCCATCTAAAACTGAATTCCCTAAAAATGTAACCCTAGGATCACACTGCAAACTACACACCCTCCTCAGCATCTCTACATTTCTCAAGAAGAGATTTCTGCACCAAATTTATTAGGGACAAACAGAGAGGTTCGCTATATGGAGCCAGTTACCACGAATGTCTTTGGAGGGATTTGGCACTCTCGTTTCTCCCAGGCTCAGGGAAGGCGTTTTAACCCTGACTTATATCACCGCCACACGGTTTACAATGGAGTCTGGAAGCTCAGGGGAGAGCTTAGCACTTTCCCACCTCAGGGTGCCGCTTCTGCCACCCCCACCCTCAGGCCCTGACTGCCCGCTGACTGTGAAAACCCTGCCACACAGGAAGCAGGAGGCTGTGTGTCACCCAGCTGGTGCCTCTAGGGCAGAGAGCATGCACATTTGTCTAACTGGCTTTGTGGAGCTACTGAGTGAGTTGTTTTGTTTTGTTTTGTTTTGTCTTGTTTTGTTTTGTTTTCATTAACTAACAGGTCCAATTTAAAATGGAAACTTCCGGCTATAGTCATAGCAAAAAATAATTTTTAATACTTTGTCACAAGTGAATAAAATATGCTCCCATCCTATTAGAGTTCTTAGGGGTGAAATATCTGAAAATAAACATTACTGAATTCTACCATGCTGCTAGCTGGAAGCACACTTCCCCCATGGGCAGAGTTTTACAAAACAGAATAATAAATAGGAAGAAAATGGAAATGAGAAGGAAGATTCTCTTTGCTCATATGTAATTTCTAGAATCTCTACAAATATCCAAAGAGTATTTAAAACATTCTAAAAAACACAGTATCCAGAGAGTTCTGCAAGGAATAGACTATTTTCCCTACTCAGGGATCAACATTTTGTCACTCTACTGACAAGAATCTCTTAAGCAATTATTTTCTAAATGCTTCAAAGCAGCAAGCACTTTTTAATGTTTGTTGCAAATTCCAACACCATTCCAAGCTCTGAGAATGATACAGAAGAAATAAACTACATAGTCACTGGTCCCATGATAGTCTTACAATTTTGTTCAGAAAATAAATTTTACACATCTGGAATCATTAAAAATACAACAGAGTTTTAGGGGCTGGGGAGATTGCTCAGTGTAATAAATGCTCGCCTGGCAAGCGCAAGATCCTGAGATCCTGAGTTCCTGAGTTCAATCCTCAGTACCAAAAAAAAAAAAAAAAAAAAAAAAAAAAAAAAAAAAAAAAAAAAAAAAAAAAAAAAAAAAAAGAAAGAAAGAAAGAAAGAAGCAGAGTTTAATCTGTACAAGGTATAATGTACAAGGAGATAGTTTTCATTCAGAACCTTCTTCCCATTTCATATCACTGTTGTCTCGATTCTGCATAAGACGATCCCGGCCCAACTGGCCCTGTCTTCTGTGGACATGGGGTGGGGCCAGTACAGCGGCCTGCAGGGACACGTTGATAAACATTATTCCTTTCCTGCTGTGCATTTGTCTAATGAAAAAGTGAGCCAGAGAGATACTGGAATCTCTAATATAATGTGGATGTTTGAATTTCCAGTTTTACTAAAATGTAGAAGAGAAAAATAACTGAATATATAGAATTAAAAGGAATTGGAGCCACACAGAGCAAAGGTTAGAGTAATAATTTAAAACATAAAAGTCATTAGTTAATGACCATTTGTTGAAAAGCGCATACTAGGTGTTTTAAATAGGTTCTGCTTCACCTTTGCAAAAGCTTCTTTACTAAGCATGAAGTTCTGTACTTATATTCACTGATGAGAAAACCACAACAGTAAGAATTTAAGCATATCATACAAGATTTTGCATAAAACTTGGATTTATTCAGGCCCACATCACTCATATGCTCAAAATTTTTCTTCCCCGCCAATCATCTGTCTAAAATCTACCCAAGGTGACTTTGAACCCAGGATGTGCACACACATCTCCAACACAGCGAATAACACTGTGCAAGAATGCATTGTAGATCCGTAGGTGCCCGGCATTGCTGTAGGCAAACAGAAATGCGGGGGCAGATGCCAGGCCTGCCGGCCTAGTGGCCACCTTACGAGTGTGCTTAGGAGCAGGCTGAGAGGCAGAAGGGCTTCGGCATGGCCTCCCGCATCCGACGCCGGCTTTCTGACAAAGCATCAGAAGTCCTACCAAAGCCTGGGCAGTTTAAGTTCCACGGAGCAGAGGAGCCGAGGAGCTGTGCCAAGCAGCAGCAGCCACAGACAACCCAGGAGACATGGCAGGCTGTGGTGGTGATGGTAATGACGACAAGCAGGGCTCCCTGAGTTCTTATCTGCCAGAGGCCCCTGATATACACCAAGCACATGACCATTCGCTTAATATAAAGCACACAAGAGTCATTGGTGGATCAAAGGCCAGTAACTTACAGCAGTCTCCCAGCTTTTTTGTTTATCTACACTCTACGTTTTGTCTTCCATCAAGAGTAGAGAATTCCTGTACTGTAAGAGGCTTTGGTGGCCCTGGACTCAAACTTTGAATGAACATCTAACAAAAAATGTCATCATTTGTGCTGCCCAGGAATGCCCAACTTCACTAGAACCAGGGAAAAGAAAATTAAAAACTTCACCAGCTATGACTTCACACCTTCCAAAATAGCTGGCAGTTGTAAAAAGCGGTCATTACCAATTATTGTCAAGCATGTGGACAAACGAAACTCTCATACCTTGCTGGAAAAACTTTGTACTATTTGCTACACCTGAATGTGTTCCAACAATTCCACTCTTGGATATATGCTTGATAGAAATGTGTGTGTATCATGCATAAAATCACAAAAAATACGTCTACAAATAGTACATAGCAACACTCTATAAACCACCTGACTCCTTCTATATAAAGTTCAGACATGATCAAAAATAAAACTTGAGAATGTGTTAGAATCCTTTAGAATTCATGCTGTTGTAGACTTTGGGAAGATAGACCACGATTTTTAGTGAACAGCCTGAAGGTTTCTTGAAGTTTCAGGTTAGCGTTTTATCTTTTTATGGTCTTAGAATTGGTTACATAGGTATCTTCACTTTGTAATTATGCACTGAGCTTTGTATTTATCCATTTTTGTGTCTTTATTGTATTTTACATTTCAATAAAACTTCTACCTAACAACGGGAGGTAAGGGGACCTATATAAAGACTATATCTCTCCCTTCTACAAAATTACTATTATTCTACTATTTAGTAAGCCCCTCATAATAAATTCCTCTCAGAATATGTCATAATAAAACATATCTGTCTCTCCTGAACACCTTGGTGGTTCAATTGTTAGGAAGTTCAGAGCTGACTTTCATGCATACAAGTGGTAACTATTGCTGAACAGAGATCCCTGGCTTTTCTGGTCTCCAATACATGTTTCTTGTTGTTCTTTGACATATTTTTGAATAAAAATGTCAGATGCATGTATGTATAGGTGTCTAAAATCCATAAAATACTTATGGCATGAGCAAAAGGTTAACTATCTGAGAATAGTGAGGGTAAGTGAATGACCAAACATAGCTCCAATGTGGGGTAAGTGTACAGGTAGGCATTTGATGTAATTTCTACTTTATTCATTATAGTCCTACCATATGATTAATAATTCTTAAGAAAACAATATACTCATTATAGAACCAAGGAAATACTCCTAATGTGTTGAATGTAAATATTACATCCACAGACTCTACCAACCATTTGATCATTACACTGGGCTCTCTGAGGTTGAACCCATTGCTTAAATAGTAACATAGTAGAAAAGATGAAAAGTTTAGATCATCTTCATCACAAAATGTTAGCTTTATAAAACTTACAAAGACATCGCTCACACAAGAGGAAATTTACTATGAGTAGATTGAATGTGTGGCCCAGAGCTTTCATTACATGAAAAATAACAAATATGACAATAAGAGTGATGGGAGATCAATAGAGATGTTATTTGATGAAGTTACTGTAAACTCCAAATAAAGGAAAATGGAAAAGAGCTGATGCAGAGAAGAGATAAAAGTAAACTGAATAGCGCTTGTTTTCCTATTATTTGATTTTTAAAAGCAGATAAATGTCAAGTTGTGAAACTATCGTGAAAATAAGAGAACATCAAATATTCGGAAATACATCAGTTCTGAAAGAAAATTAAAATTGGCTTTCAAGTATTAATAACTCAAATTTCCCAAGAGAATAGTTTGGGTTTAGGTTGCTGGTGCTGTGCCTGTGACTGCTGTCATTGTCAACATCCTTAGTTTAAAAAGTGTGGCAGGCCCTGTCCACTAACCAGAACAAGCTCATGTTTTTATTCTTCACCCTTCCTGCTAAATACACTACCAAGTTCTTTACTGACCCATTTTATTACTTTAGCTATGTAAGTTAACCATTTTTTCTATGGTTTTCTAGTCTCTTTTTTCTTATTCACAAAATAGTAATTCTAAGACATTAAATGAGATAAAAATCAGCTAACACCTGCTGAGTGGTTACTTAAGAGCAGGCACTCTGGCAAGCAGGTGACGGGCAGGCACTCTAGCCTCAGGCCCTAGCAATGAAGACGCCAAGAACCAAGCACTGAAAGCCCCCACTCACCCCAGTCAATGAGCTAAAATTCCACACCAATACCAGAAGGCAGTGCAGGTTGCTTGCTCACCCTCTGAGGAAAGAGTGATACATTACAAACCAATCTGTCATCCAACACAAAACTCATTACAAAGTTTCAGGACAATCTTTTTTCATGTTGTGAATAGGGGGGAGTATTTCAATTTATTATGTGTGATAATAAAATATGTGTAAAAATTCCATGTAGCTAAAGAAAGCATTTTTGAAGAAGAATAAAGTGAGAAGGATAATATAGCTGACAATAACACTAAGAAAAAACTACCCAACCTGGAGTAATGCAATGTCAGCCTAAAGACAGACATGTAGATCAATATAACAAAATAAAGATACCAAAAATACAGCTACAAATATGTAGCTAATGGGTTTAAGAAACACGCTAAGATAATTTAATGGAAAAAGTGCAAAATTGATGCTAAAGCCCTGATATACACACAAAAAATGATAATGTTGACTTCTGTCTTATGTATAAGAACTAAGTTTTAACAAGTGAAATATAAGCCTATCTACAAAGTTTCAAACTATAAAACTTTTAGTGGAAAATATTTTTAACCCCAGAATAAATACAAAATACACAAAAACACAAACATACACAAGTATACACACATGAACTACAAAGAAAACAGTGATAAGCTGGATTTTACCAAATCCAAGTCAAGTGCTTTTTAAAACATGCCCCTAAGAAAATGAAAAGATAAGACATAGACCAGAAGAAAAAATTTTAAAATGCAAAAGATTTCATAAAAATTCTTTGTTATACTGAATACGCATATGGTTGACAACCATATGAAAAGATGTCTGTTATTAATCATTAGGAAAGTGTACAGCATAACTACAAGAAGAACAGAATTTAAAAGTTTGATGCAAGTGTCAGCAAGAAGTGCACCACATGGAATTCTCATACACTGTTGATGAAGTAGAGCACAGTACATTGGCCCTGGAGACCTTTTCTGATGGCCCAGCCTCTGAACGGAGAGATGACAGGGTCTGTTCAGACAGAAGCTCATCACCAGCTCTTGCAGAGTGCTCGGCTTCCCATAGCTGGGACCAAGGGCTCATCGCCTACACCTACACCACACATGACAGACGATTCACTTGAGTGACGCAGGTCACAGTCAGATGGCTCCAAGTCACGGGGAAGGGTGTGGCGAGCAAATTTGCCTCATGCTTGGGGCTGAGGAAGCAGAGCAGAAGGACAGCACTGGAGAGGAGGGGCCCAGGACTAGCTGTCTCTCGCAAGGCCACGCCTCCATGCCCCCAGACTCACCCAGAAGGATGCTCTCCTCTGCTCTTGGGCAGTGCCCACGCTGAGCAATTTTACGACTGGGTTGCACTGTCATGGACATAAGGAGCGAAACACAACAAGGATAGATCTCTAAAACAAAATGTTTAGCCAGAGAAAAAACGATACAAAACAGTATACACTATATATTTCCATTTGAATAAGATTCTAAAAGAAGCAAACTTCAACTAGAGCACATTCCTATAAGAATGTCAGTAGCTATCTGGGTCTAATAGCTGACAACAAAGAGGGTTATAAAAATTTTAGAGTGAGGGAAACTGCATTTTAAGTGGAGTTATGGGTACATGATCAACTAGTCAAAGTCATCTAAATATATGTGTAAAATTAATTCACTTTATTATATTTCTATCAATAAGGTTGATTTTTAATCAGTTATTTATCTATTTATTTATTTGGTACAGAGTCTCGTTACACAGCTTGGAATCATAGTGATCCTCCTGACTCAACCTCTTGCAGCCCCAACAAGGTTGATTCTAAAAAGAAAATATTTACACTTCATAAATACATAATAAAGTTTAAAAAAAAAAAAAGACTGGTCCACAAGGAAATATGGTTAGTATCTCAAAAATAAAACATTTAACTAAAAATGGATCACTCTATCCTTTTTGGTCTCTCAACATTGTGTTATATCTGCATAGATCAGTATTATTTTTTTTAAGAATTTTTTATTTTATTTATTTATGTTTTTCTTGTTTTATAACCTTTATTTGCTTATTCACTCATTTTTATGGCTGGCTCAGCCCGCGCCCTGACGGCAGGGCTGGCGCAGCATGTGGTGCCAGGGATTGAACCGCGGTCCCTGAAGCCGCCCAAGCTTTCCCAAGCAGGCGCTTTAGACCACTGAGCCATCCCACTGGGCCCCAGATCAGTATTATTAAGCTAGAACCCTCCTCCACCGAGGGTCCGTTACATTACAACGTTCTGAACGACAACTAATCAAAACAGAGATTTGCATGAAACTCGAACAACGGAGGCTAGGAAGCGGCAGCAGCCTTATCCTCTGCAGGTCCCCGCGGTTAGATGGACCGGCAGCCTCACAAAGGCCGCGGGCGCCCAGTTGCCTCTGGCCACTGCCCCGCACTCAGTCCTTCCTCCTAGAAACAGCTCTTGTCAACCACAGCCCAGCCTACCCTCAGTTCCTCCGCAGGGACCCGGACAGGAAAGCAGCCCCTCGGCACCTTCGCACCTTCCTGCAGGCGCTCACCTTTCTTTTGCAGGCTCGGTGTGGCTGAGGCCTGTGAGCTCGTCTGACTGACTTCTTGGCTTAGGGATGCTTTCTTCCCCTAAACCCTCCTGCACTTCTAGGCATTCACTTTCCAGCTCTTTTTATTTTTTTGTTTTTTTTTTTTTTTTTTTTTTTTTTTTTTTTTTTTGTGGGACCAGGGTTCGAACTCACGACCTTGCACTTGCCCAGCAGGCACTTGTGCCTCGGAGCTATCTCCCCAGCCCCAAAGAGAAGTTTTGTTTGTTTTTTTTGTGGGGCCAGGGTTTGAACTCACAACCTTGCACTTGCCAGTCAGGCACTTGTGTCACGGAGCTATCTCCCCAAACTAGGTGACATTTGTTTCCTTCAATGAATCTATTATGACAGTAGCTGGAGAACTTCTGTGTGAAGGATCAGATGACAGGTATTTTAGGCTTTGCAAACAGTACAGCAATTTCAAGGATATTGTAAGTACTTGTGCATAAGAAAAAGTAAATTTTCATGCATGTTTACTGATAAAAATTCAAAATAAAAAATTATCATTTCGAACAATTTTTGTAATTCAGCAGTAGTAATGATTCAAATGGAACTTCATTCTGGAGGAAGATGAGATGTTCACCATCTCCAAGAGCACATGACAGTTATGTATACATGACAGTTATGTATACATTTAAGCATCCCTGACAAGGCATGTGGAGAAGCCTACTAGACTTGTTTCTAGTATTTGCCTCTTACCGTGTCATCATATTATATTAAAGATCAGCCACTTCCAAATAAAAAAATAGGAGACAGCTCCTCAGTTGCACATTTTCATGAAAATTTCTAAATATGAAAATTTTCTTTGCATTTGATTCATAATTTAAGAAGAGCTTTTGGGGAATTGGAGCTATATGTAAAGTACATGTCTAGCATCAGAATAGCTAGAGTATGTAAAAATTTGCTGCAAATCAACAACAGAATATAAAAACCCAAATCCAAAAGCAGGCTAAAGGAGGGCCAGCCAAATAGCTCAGCAGATCAAAGCGCCTGCAAGTGGGCTCCAGGCCCTAGGTTTCGATTCTGGGCAGGCAGTGCCTGCCCTGCCCCCAGGGTGTGCTGAGATGGCAATTGAGACTGGGAGTGGCAGCACAAGCCTGTAATCCCAGCTCTTGGGAAGCTGTAAACAGGTGGATCATTATGAGTCCGATCTAGTAGTGAGACACTGAACACACTGCCTCTGTAGGCCCTTCCTAAAATATACCAAAAAAAAAAAAAAAAAAAAAAAAAAAAAAAAAAAAAAAAAAAAAAAAAAAAAAAAAAAAAAAAAAAAAAAAAAAAAAAAAAAAAAAAAAAAAAAAAAAAAAAAAAAAAAAAAAAAAAAGGCGAAAGGATTAACTGGACATCTCTCCCAAGAAGGTATGAAAATGCCCAATAAGCATGTAAGAAGATACTCAGGATCACTAGTCACTAGGGAAATGCAAATTAAAACCATAGCAATATTTAACGCTGATTTTTCTAATAGAGAAAATAAAAATGCTGGCAGGAATATGGAGAAATTAGAACCTTTGGAGAGAATGTAAAATAGCTCACCCAGTATGGGAAACAGTTTGGCAGTTCCAACAAGCTTGAAAAACACCATCACTGAGTGTCCTAGCAATTTAGCTTCTAGGTACAGACCAAAGAGAGAAAGCAGAGCAGGCAGAGGCTAAGACCAATACTTGTACAAGAAAGTTCGTGGTGGCATCATTGATAATAGCCAAAAGATGAACCCAGTCCACATGCTCAGCAGATGAATGGGTGGACAGCACGTGGCATGCCCACAAGCAAGGGAGCAGTGCTCAGCTGTTTTACATTCTGATGCATGTCCCAATGTGGAAAATATTGAAAACATTATGCTAAGTAAAATAGGTCATTGAAGTAAAAATACATTCTTCCACTTCTGTAAGGTACCTGATATAGACAAATTCATAGAAATGGAAAGAAGAGGGGCACGGAAATAGCTTGGTAGAATAAGCGCTTGCCTGGCAAGTGCAATGGCCTGAGTTCGATCCTGGAAAAAAAAAAAAAAAAAACAGCCGGGCATGGTGGCTCACGCCTGTAATCCCAGCACTCGGGAGGCTGAGGCAGGAGGATCAGTGCAAGTTCAAGACCAGCCTGGGCTACAAAAGTGAGCTCAAGGCCAGCCTCAACTGCATAGTGAGACCCTGTTTCAAAAGACAAAAAAGAAAGAAAGAAAGAAAGAAAGAAAGAAAGAAAGAAAGAAAGAAAGAAAGAAAGAAAGAAAGAAAGAAATGGAAAGAAGACTACAGTTTGTCAGAGGCCAGAGGGGCTCCTCCTTTCTTCACAGGAGCTTTTATTTAATAGAAATGGGTAGTGGTAGTGACTGTACCACAATAGGAGTGGATACTGCACCTGCGCTTTAAAATGCTTTCTTGAGAAATTTCATGTTCTATACATTTTGCCCAAGTGAAGAAAATTTCAGAATGATTGGTTTGTGCTTGGAAAAGATGTTAACTGCAAATTTGTACTGAAATAAAGATTTCACTTACTGTCTACCTTTGACGGTATCTATGTTACAGAGAAGTTTAATAGTATTCATTTTTGAAAATGAACAGTTGGCATTTAAATAAATTGCCCATGCTATAAGTTTATCATGTCAGTACTATTCTGCCTTTGTAACTTTATGCCAAATTAAGTAAGAAACATCAGCTAGCAGTTCCAGCAAGCTTCTTGCTTGCATTGCATCAAGAGCAGGCCAGTGTGGCCAAGCACATGGCTATGTGCTAGAGGGCAAAGAGCGGGAGTACTATCTGAGGAAAATCAAGGCCTGAAAAGGCAAATAAGCCTGCTTAACTCATGTAATAAAGCTGTTTATTGTTCTAAAAAAAAAGGAAGAAAGAAACATTAGCTAGCCTTCAACACAAGTTAATTTCCAAAGTCATGCATTATTTAAAACTACTAGAAAAGGGAAACTCTTTAGAAATTTTTTGTTCTTTTCCATGACCATTTAAAAAACTCAGAGCAAAACTTCTCTAGCAGATCATTGAACTGCTAGATGCTAGGACAAGGTTGAACATTCAAATCAAATTTCAGGCACATATCATGCACCTGATAATGGTTAATTCCTTAAGACTTGGAATCCATTTCAACTAAATACCCGAGACGCATCAGCAGCGTCGATTGACTCACCCAAAACCAAAGAAATCCACTTAGCATCATCTTTTTAAATTGAACACTGCCGCTTGCAGTATTTTGCCAGGAAACATCCTTGCCCCAAGGTTAAGAGTGTGGCTCAAGCTATTTTTTCAAACACATTTCTTTGATTGCTGCAATTAAAAACAATTTAATTAAGTCAGCATTATTAAAGAACTTTCTGTGCTTTACTAACAAACAAAACACTGAAAAAGTGATTTTGGTTTTAGGCTCATTGTCATTTTTCAGGCTTTTTTCTTCTGTGAGAGGGTACCCCCATTTTGAATCAGCTGGTCTTTCTATCCATTGCCTTCCTCCAAGTCAGGTTCATCCTTCTGAGCACATGACTCTGTGCTCATCACCAACTGAGAAAGGAAAGGATTAAATTTATGCCTCTTGTGCACACGTTCAGCAATATTTGTCATTATTTTCAAAACCAAACAAAACTTAACAGAGTCTGTCTACTGCATTTAGGTATGAGATAATCTAGAAGTGATTAATTATGCGGGAGAATGTATATAAGTAAAACCTAAAAGCTACGCAGTATCAAACAAGGTACTTGGCTTGAGTACCTGTAGACTGGTATCAGGAACACGTTATAGAATTGGGGTTTCTCATGGACACTGGAGAGGACGCTGTGGCGTCAGGCACATCCGCCAGCATGTGCTGCAGTCTTTTTACACAGTGTTATGGGGAGGGCGAGGGGGGTGTCACTATAGTAATGCAATGATTTTCTCAAATTCAGTCCTATTTTTTTTTAATTTGTTAAAAATAAGGTTAGTAG
>PVJA010023868.1:0-32511 GCA_004027025.1 Myocastor coypus | reverse complement strand
TTTTTTTTTTTTTTTTTTTTTTTTTTTTTTTCCCCAATTCTAGGTGTTAAAACAAATGCCTTGAGACAAGAAGATGCTTCTAAAAGGTATGCAAACTACTTGCGGAACTGCATCCACTTAACTTTTAACTCATATTAGTGATTCCTTTTTTTATTTATTTTTTATTTTTTTTAGTGATTCCTTTTTTAAAAGTTATGTCTTTTTTAGATAATATTATGAGTCTAAGAAAACCTACAAGGGACTGTTGATGACGGTCTAGCTGTAGAAAGGTGTCTGTGGGAACACACCTGAATTAACTAGGTATTCCTTTGCCACATTTTCAGGTACACTTTTTATGGCTGTATATGTCAGATTCACTGTCCAAGTTTCTCTCTTTCGTTTTCCAAGAAATCTTTTCTTTGTTACAGCAAGTCCAGGTTTTTATTTAAAAAAAGGAAAATAGCCATTACTGGTTTTTGGCTCCTAAACAGGTAAGGTATTATCTCACATCACTAATGGTTTCCAGAATAGTAGTCTATAAAGGAGATAGAGATATATGTATATGTGTGACATCACTTTATTAAAGATTCAATGCTTTATTGGATTTGGTCTATTCATTTTTTAAAAAAAAATATTGTTTTAGTCACTTTTCTCATTGCTAAGACAAAGAGAGATATTTTTTAGCTCAGTTTGTAGAGGTTTCAAACCATAAACCACAGGCTCCTAGGCAGGGTGGCACATGGCAGGGAACAATGATTCACGGCTTTTGAAGACAACAGAAGCAACAGGAAAGGCCGTCAAGACTTTTTGTGTCTTATGTTGCATGCAAGCTGTCCACCATAGGGAGGGTGTAGCAATCACACCCTTAATCACACTGTAGATTCAGCCACCACCTCTGAACACCCTGACTTCACAAGTACACTTAGACACAAGTGATAACAGTTATTTACTGATTATAAAATACTCCAGACTTGTATTAGGTTGTGAAACTATGGTGTTGATCAAATCTGACATAGTTCTTGTCTGGTGGAACAGAAGTATAAAATGAAAATAAATGCATAATTACATTCATAATAAGTGCTATAGGCAAAAGACCATAATGTTGGGAAGAATTAATAACATATAAGCCCAATTTAGATGGAAGTTGGCTATAGGTTTTCAGGGAAAGACATCTCTGACAAGGTAATAAGCTGAGACCTGAAGACTAGATGTTCACCAGGCAATAAGCAGTGATGAAAGACCTGCAGCCACAGGTGGTAGTGTATGCAGACTCTGAGAAAAGAAAAGATATGGCAGCTTCAAAGAAATTGCCTAGGATGATGTGTTACATTCTGAGGAAGAGAAGAAAAGAGTATAGAAGTTAGAGAGGCAGAAGTCTGTTCACATAATACTGTAACTGGTAGAAGTGATGGGAAGTTGTCTAAATGCAAATAGGAAAACTTTAAGAAACTGAGTGATGGAATTGAAGTTTTAAAAGTTTTAAGACATTAGAATTTGTGATCATTCTAGATAAAGAGATACTGGCTAAATTTGAGATCTGTTTTGAAAAATACTTCCCTGAGGAGTAGTGTAATAAACTGACTTGGCTTTAGGAATTACTGTAAGAATAAACTTAATATTGATTCCAACAGTGATTTGTAACTGCCCTCAACACTAATCTGACCACAAACATGTGAAGATTACATTTTGTACAATTTGAAAAATACAGATAAACCCAGTGTTTAGGAGTTTTGTTTTGTTTAAATGTTTAAAAATCGTGTTTATTTATTTTGCACAGGCTCTCACTACACAGCTCAGACTTAGTGATCCTCCTGTCACAGCCTCTCCAGTGCTGGGATTACAGGTGTGCACCACCACACCCAGTTTCAGTGGCCTACATCCCCAGCCCTATTTTGTTTTTTGAGACAGGGTATTGCTATGTAGTTTAGAGTGACCTTGAACTCACTATGTAGCTGAGGCTGGCCTTGAATTCTTGGGGTGATCCTCCTCCCTCATCCTCCCAAGTGCTGAAATTATAAGGCTGCTATACCACACTGGCCAAAACAGATGTTTATTGGTTTGTTTTTGATATTGTGTAATACTCATGATTGAACCCAGAATGTTATGTATGCTAAACAAGTGCTCTTTACTGTGGTCAAGCCCCAGCTTAAACATTTTTCAGCAGATCACTCAGGATGATAAAACATTCCATAGGACAGCTAAATAGTTGAGGGGAGTGGCTACACATTTATTTCAACAAAATACAGTACATTCAGTCCAGCTGATTATTATTAAGACAGACATTGAAGAAATGTGCAAAAATTTAAATCCATTCTGTAAAGCTTGATTCAAGTATGACTTTCCTAATACCTATCCTGTCCACCAGCAGAGGCATTGTTCTCAGCTTAGCACTGGTGCCCATGTGTTACGGTTTATGTCTAGTTGTCCCCCCAAAGCCTCATGAGTCATGGGGCAGGGACTTCTAGAGTTTGAGACTCGATCCATTATTCACTGGTATTATGTATTTTAGTACTGATGAGATTATGGTCTGAGTACTGCTGGGAATTATAGGTGTGGCCTGAGGCAGATAGGCTAAGGCAGAGAGCCTGATGTAATTTAAAGAGAGACAGAGAGACAGACTAGTGCTGTTGCTCTGCTGCCCTGATTGGTTGGCTGCCTCTGTCACCATACTGTTGTTGTTCCACTGCCATGAACTGCTGCTCTCTGCCATGTGCCTCTCTGCCTTAGATCCAGCCCAGTATGGACTAAAACCTTCAGTAATTGTGAGCTAAATAAACCTTTCTTTCCTTCATTTTGAGTGTCAGATATTTATCCCAGCAATGAGAGAAAAGTAACTAAGACACCATGGCATAAGACAGCTTAAAAGACTTAAGATGTAGCATGGATTCTTGCAAGCACCTGAACATCTAAAACACCCAAGTATTGATACTGAACACCTCAAGGACTTTGCCCACTGAGGCATGAAATATCCAGAGAACTTTGATCACAGATGTTTACTAAGAACTACCCAGCTAATGTTCCTTCTTTCAAGCCTACAAAAAAAAAAAAAAAAAATCTAGTTCTCTTTGTTCCCTACCAACAGCCTTTTCACCTTCTATCTGCCTAAACCCAGGCACAATAAATTCCATGCCATGTTGCCTTTACATAGTCTAGTGGTCTCAGCTGCTCTGCTTCACATTGTTCCTTAGACATTCTTAACAGAATTTTTATTTAAAAATATATAAAGCATATGCTAGGTGTGGTGGGGCACAGTTGTAAACCCAGCACTGAGGCTGAGGCAAGAGGATCCTTGCAAGTTCAAGACCAGCCTGGGCTACTCAGTAAGTTCAAGGCCAGCCTGAACTGCATAGCAAAACCCTGTCTCAAAAATATATATATAAAAAAAAAAAAAAAGGTTGAAACTGGGAAGATCACTATGAGTTTGAGCTGTGTAGTGAGACCCTGTACCAAATACATATATGAAAAAGAGGGGGATAATGTACAGCTACTGGGTTAGTTATTAAGTGTTTTAAAATTTGTTACTTTAATCTTATGTGGTAAAATTGATAGATTTATTCCAAATAAACAAAGGTTGTAATTCTGAGAATGTTAAGCAGTCTTGAAACCAAAAAAGTTTGTGATCTACCATAACCCACACAGCTGTCATTTGTGATAGAAGGCAGCAGCTTTAGGTGTCTGTCAGCTAAAAGGTGTGATTCAGATGGTTGAGATGGCTGATGGCCTTGCGTCAGCAACTCGTTAATGTAGGTTTGTATATGAATCTTTTTCCATGACAGGCTTTTATTGGCAGGTACAAAATGAGAAAAAGAAAATAAATTTTTGTGAAGCTAATTATATTGAATATAAAGAAATTAATCTGTGTTGTCTTTCATACTTCTTTGATGTAAGGATGGTTTTTATGAATTAGTGGGAAAATAGGTGTTGTAAAGTTCTTGCTGATACTAATGGGGATTGAATTTGGAAGCTTCCTACCTCAACCTTCCAACTAGATAAAATTACAGACATGAACTACCATGCCTGGCCTTAAAATTCTTTTTGCATTAATGTCCTTGTTTAACAAAATAGATTGTTGGAATAGCCATTAGAACTCCAGATTGTTTTTGGAAAGTATGTTGCTCTGGGTAAGAATTAAAAGTCTTGGTAGTCTAAGACAGGAACAAAAGATGAAGACATTCTAGGCCCAGACCTTAGTGACAAGTCAAGCACAAGGAGGCCAGCGAAAGTAGTTCTGATAGGTGAGTAGTAAGAAGCATAGGAAAGGAACAAATAAGTCACTAAGAAGGCTGATATCTTTGGTCCCACAGAGGTGATTCTCAACCCTGTTGAACAGTAAGATTGATTTTATGAATGCTTTAAAAAAATGTATCAGGAACTAGGCCCCATACTCAGAGATTCTGATTTAATTAGCCTGCAGTGGGACCTAGACACATAGTATCTTTCTTTTTAAATTTCTCAGGTGATCCTAATGGACAATTGAGATTGAGAACCACTGTCCTTTTGTGTTCCATAATGTGTGTGAACCAGCAGAAGCCATTGATAACAAGAACAAACCCTCTTAGGAAGATTTTTATTTTCCTAAATCACACATTGATGTACCTTAACAAGTGTACAGTAAAAATAAATATGTGCTTTTATAAATGTAATTGTAGTATCAAACTGGACCATCAGTGAGCATTTGAGAATTAATACAAATTTTTACTTAGAAGTCATCTTTTTTTGCTTTCTAACCTGTTCTTATTTTTGGCTTCATATGAGAGGAAAAGCTGCTCTTCAAACAGGAAAACGCTTATCCCCCCATTTTCTTTTTTTATTAAGTTGATTGGTACATTTTATATGTACATAATGATCATATTCATTATAGGGAACTTATACCCTTAATGATATATTTTTATTCCTCTAGTTTTCCCGATCCCTTTTTCTCCCTTTTTCCCTATTTAAAAAGCTTTGTTTACATTTTCTCCTTCCCCCCCTTTTTTTCCTTCTTTCCCTTTCCTTTTAAACAGTTTCTTCACATTTCATAATATCTATTGGACATTTTAGTCCTATTTACTCTTTTACTTTCTCATACCAGGTAAACAATGCCATGTGACATCTCATTTATTTCATTTATGAGCTTGGTCTCAAGTTCCATTCCATTTACCTATAAAAGTCTCAAGTTTATCCTTTATAGCAGAGTAGTACTCAATTGTATAAAATGACCAAATCTTTTTATCCATTCCTCAGTTGATGAGCATTGGGATTCTTTCCAGGATTTAGCTATCACAAATTGTGTGGCTATAAACATGGGTGTATATATATTGCTATGGTATGTTTTTAATTTTTCTGGGAAGATACCCAGAAAGGGAATAGCTGGGTGGAATAAGGAATTTTTAAAGGAATCTCCACACTGATTTCCGTAGTGTATTACCAGTCTTTACTCTCACCAGCAGTGAAAAAGGCAAAAGGCAACATATAACTATATTATGTTATGTGAAGAGAAACCAGAATATTACCAGCAGTGTAGAAAGGTTCCTTTTTCCCCACAGCCCCACCAACATTTGTGTTGCTTGATTTCTACATAATAACCATTCCTTATGGAGTGAGGTTGGATCTCAGTATTGTTTTAATTTGTATATCTCAGATGACTGGTGATGTTGGTGTATTTTCACATATTTATTTGCTGTTTGTATTTTTTCATCTGAGAAATGTGTATTCATCTCAGATGCCCATTTTTTAAAATTGGGTCTTTAAATTTTTTTTCCAGTCTTTTATGTCTTAAGATATAAACCCTTAGCCCGGCGTGGTGGCTCACGCCTATAATCCCAGCACTTGGGAGGCTGAGGCAGGAGGATTGGTGCGAGTTCGAGACCAGCCTGGGCTACAAAAGTGAGCGCAGGACCAGCCTCAACTGCATAGCGAGACCCTGTCTCAAAAAGACAAAAAAAAAAAGATATAAACCCTTAGTCTGAAGGACAACCAGCTAAAATTATTTCCCACTTTTTGGGCTGTGTCTTTACTCTGTTGGTGATTTATTTTGCTATACAAGTTTTTTAATAGGATGATATCCCAGTTATTGATTCTTTCCATTATTTCCTGTATGATCAGGGTTTTGTTCATGAAATGTTTGCCTACATCTATGACTTATTCTTCCTATTCTCTCTTCCAGCAGAGTTAGTGTTTTTTGTTTGTTTGTTTTTATCTTTTTGAGACAGAGTCTTACTGCATACAGTCAGGCTGGCCTTGAGCTCACTTTTGTAGTCCAGGCTGACTCAAACACTGATCCTCCTGCCTCAGCCTCCCAAGTGCTAGGATAACAGGTATATGCCACCATGCCTGGCATAGTGTTTATATTTTAATATTTAGATCTTTGATCCATTTTAACTTTCCTTCAGCATGTGGAAATCCAGTTTTCTCAGCATCATTTATTAAAAGAAGCTATATTTCTTTCAGTGAACATGTTTGGCTTCTTTGTCAAAGATAAAGTGGCTGGGTATATTACCTGAATTTCTTGCCAATGAGAGTTTGTCAATACTTCTTGTACTTTACCTAGAATTAATCCTTCTGGCCAACTTCAGTGTATATGGTGTAATAAATAGCTTATTTTTTTTTGACAAGTGTTAAATAAAAAATAACAGCATTGAAAACTAATTTTAACTGACAAGATAGTGAGGTTATTGTTAGATTTTAAATTTTATTTTATGATACATTTAGTACAGGGTCTACAGTGTCTTACTACACAGATAAAACTCATAGTGATCCTCCTGTTTTCAGCCTCCCAAGCACTGGAATTGCAGGCATGTGCCACCATGCCCAGTCTTGTTAGATTTTAGAACATGGAATGTTAAGAGATATAAATTTATATATAAGTACATTAATGTTTTATTAAAATTTTAGGAAAGCAGAACTTGAAGCAGCTTTGAAAAAGAAGATTGAATTTGAGAGAAAAGCTCTACATATTGTTGAACAACTGTTAGAAGAGAACATTACAGAAGATGTCTTAGTGGAATGTGTATGTATTACTGTTAATTAGTTTTATAATATGATATCTCTAAATCTCTGCAATATGAGACTTCTTTGTGTAATTGAAATCTTAAGTTTGTTTTAAGTCACTAGATGCCAGTATATGCTGTATAAATTGTGCTTTTTAGCTGTCTTTTTTTTTTTTTTTTTTTAATTGAAGTCTTGCTGTGTGGTTCAGGCTGGACTTAAATTCAGCATGTATTCCAGTCTAGCCTCGAACTCAAGGCAGTCCTCCTGCCTTAGCCTCCCATGTGCTGGGATTACTGGTATGAGCCACCATACCTGGCTTTAAATCACACATTTTAAAATAAATCACTATTGTATTATATCTTTAAATGCATTAACAAAAGAAAAAAACAATCCCACAGCAAGATGATGATAGTTAAAAGTATGTTAAAATTACTGAGAATAAATTTTAAGTGTCACATAAAGGAAATAAGTAATGTATATGTTATATCCTGAATCATTCGTTCCACAGTATATATGTATCAAAACATTATATTGTGCCTCGTTAGAATATACAATTGTGAGTTCAACTAAGTTTTTCATTAAAAACTTAAGAAAATGTATGTTTTCTTTTCTTTCTTTTTTTGCGGAACCAGGGTTTGAACTCAGGTCCTTGTGCTTGCCAGGCAAGTGCTTATACTGCTGAACTATCCCCAGCCCCAGTGTTTTATTTCTTATTTGTTGTTTTTAATGTGCCATATCACTAGATTTTCCTCCCTTTGTAGTTATGATTGCAATTATCGGTTTTGTAATATTCTTTTTGTGCTATTTTAAATAACAGATTTTTCTTAATGTTTCATTAATTTTTTTGGGGGGGAAGGGTCTATAGGGTGTTCAGGGTCTCACTAACAGATCAGACTCCTAGTGATCCACCTGTTTACAGCCTCCCAAGAGCTGTGCTTATAGGCACGCGCCACTGCGCCCAGTCTCAATTGCAGTCTCATCACACCCTGGGCATGGGACTGGCACAGCAGGCCCAGAGATGGAACCCTGGCCCCTGGGCCTGCTTGCAGGCACTTTAATCCTGTATTTGGCTGGCCTGTTTCATTAATTTTGGTTTTTTTAAAAAATCCTGAAATGTACTTTGACTCAACTCAAAACAGAACTACAACTTTTTTTTTTTTCTTAAAAAGCTTTATTAAAATTTTTAATGAATCACAGAATTTATTTTATATTCTCATAATCCTTAAGAGAAAACTTAAAACTCAGAGCTTTTATTGTAAAAATAATTCTTGGTATAGTTCAGAGGCTTTTTTTTAACAGTAGGAAGGATTTATTGAGAAAAAGAAAGCTATGCCTGAGAGGGACAGAAGGGGCACTGGAAAGTGTTGCCCTCAGAGATTTTTCTAAATGAGAAGAATATAAACTATAAGTGTCTTTAAGAAGATAGAGATAACTGCATCTAAATCTATGTACACGATGACACTCAAAACAGACAAAGTAAAAATATTTTATTTGAAACACAAAGCATTTTTCACTAAAAACAAAATTATTTTTTTCAAAAAGATTTTAAAGTTAAAAAACAAGAATTGATATTGTTTAAACATGAAGTGGTTCAAAAGAAAATATTTAGTATTAGTTTATTACCAACTTCTTATTCTGTATACTTCTTTAAAAAGTGTAAAGATTTTTTCATAAAATTTTGTATAGCAATTATAATGCCACCTTTAATATACTTTCTTTTTTAAAAATTATGCTTCAAAATAGATAAAAATCACATTTTAATATTTTATGTGGTTTAAATGAGTTTTTGGGATAGTACTTATTTCATAGTAAAAGATATTGTCATCATTTATTTTTGGTATAGTTATACCACTACTGCTTTCTGCTGCTTCAGGTTTATTTTGATTTTGTAATATACAGAGATGCCTAATCTGCTGTGAGGGTTTTTAAAAATAATTAACCTCTTCATAATGTTTACTATATGACAAACAGGTTTTTAAATATTTTCCTTTATTTTCTCTAATTTTAACCTCAGAGTTATGATGTAGATTTTTTTTTTTTTTTTTTTTTGAGGAAGGGGAAGAGAGAAAGAGAGGGAGCGAGGGAGGGAGGGAGGGAGAGAGGGAGGGAGGGAGGGAGGGAGGGAGAGAGAGAGAGAGAGAGAGTGGGCTCATTATGTAGTTTAGACTGGTCTTAACTCCTTGTATAATTTCCTCTGGCCTTGAGCTTGAAGTGATCCTTCTGCCTCAGCCTCCTGAGTGCTGGAGTCACAGACGTGAGCTTCCAGGCTCAGTAAAGTAGGTACTATTATTATCCCTTTATTTTCAGTTGAGATTGCTGAAAATTGACCTTTTCGATTAATAACAGTAAATTCCCATCTAATTTTTTTCTATTTTAATGAGAAAAAAAAGATAAAATAGCAATGAGACAGTTTCAAAATAGGTTAGTAGGGTAGTTACAATAATTAATATATTGCATATTGATGTCTTCGTAGTAGTGAAAGGACAAGATGCAGACCTGATGTCTTCTCTAAACACTATTAGTACAAATCTTCCTTCTCACTCAACTAAGACAAAAATAGCTGTATATCTATCCTATGTATATACATATACTTTTTTTTACAGCAAAATGGTCCTTTGTTTATATACCCCTTTTTTGTTCTGTTTTATAAGAGATGTAATGACCATTTAATTTCATTACAGGGGACGTTCATCACACCTGCTCACTATAGTGATGTTGTGGTTGAACGTTCAATTATCAAACTCTGTGGTTATCCTCTATGTCAGAAGAAGCTGAGCATTGTAAGTACTAAAAAATGTAGGCTTTTAAAAATTTATCATAGTTTGTAGAAGGAACAGGAAATAAAATATAATGTCAGCCAGATGTGGTGGTGCACATCTGCAATCCCAGCACTTGGGAGGTTGAGGTGGGAGGATCTGTGTGAGTTCGTACTAGCCTAGACTACAAAAAGTGAGCTCAAGGCCAGCCTGAACTGCATGGTGAGACCCTGTCTCCAAAAGACAAAAATAAAATAAAATAAGATGTCATTAATGTCATGAGTTGGCGAAGAATATGTCATGTAGATAACTTAATCTTGTAATATAAATTCACATTTATTACTCAGATTCTTTTGTTAATTGTCTCAGTTACTTTTCTCTCATTACTGGGACAAAATACCCAACACCCAAAATTAAGGAAGGCAAAGTTTATGTAGCTCAGTTTGTGGAGGTTTCAGTCCATAATCAACCAGCTCTAAGGTAGAATGAATGGCACATGGCAGAGGGCAGCAGTTTATAGTGGTGGAAAACAACAAAGAGCATAATAGGAGCAGCAGCAGAAAACAAGCCTCTGTCCCTCCCTTACATTGCATTAGGGTATCTGCCCCAAGGCAGGTGTAGCACTCACACCTGTAATCACAGCTTTGGATTATGAATCAATCACAAATTCTAGAAGCTCACCTCATGACTGCATGAGGCTTTGGGGGGACATCTAGTCCCAAATCATAACATAAGCTAAACTTTTTTTTTTTTTTAGGTACCAAAACAGAAATATAAAATTTCTACCAAAACCAATAAAGTCTATGATATTACTGAAAGAAAGGTAAGTTCAAAGATCTTTTCAGTGTGGCAGTTAATTTTTAATATGATACTAAATACAATTCAAAAATAAAACTTGCAGGGCTGGCCAAATAGTTCAGCAGACTAAAGCTCTTGTTTAGGCAGATTGCCACAGACAGCGTCTGTGCCAGCTCCACCCCACCCCTGGGGCACTCTTGAGACCAACATTGAAACTAGGCATGGTAGTGCACTTCTCAATCCCAGCCCTTGGGAGGCTGAAAACAGGAGAATCACTACAAGTCCAGTCTATGTAGTGAGACTCTGTAGACCTTGTAGACCCTGTACCAAGTACATAAAATAAAATAAAATAAAGTAAAGTAAAGTAAAGTAAAATAACAAAACCTCCTGTTAAAAAAGAATTGTGTTAAAAATTTGTTACATATAAATATTTAAATAATACTAAACATAATTCCTTGTATAAACTTTAATTAAAACTTAAATATTTAAAACTTTTGCAAGTAAATCATAGAGCAAAATCCAATAACAAACTTAGTACATATGTGGATATATTTGATACATGACAGTGGAAATATTGTGTAGTCAATGGGGAAAGGAAGGGCTTTTTAGTAATCCTGACACAATTATTATCCAGGTAGAAAAAATTAAAATGACCCAGTCCAGTCTATATTCAAAGCAGGAAGATTAAATAAGTAAATGTAAAAAATAGACCTTTTTGGAAAGTAAATGGAAGAATATAAACTTAGAGAAGGACTTCTTAAGATAGAAAGCAATAAACCATGGAGGAAAACTCAATAAACTTTCTACATTAAAATTTAAAGCTCATTTATTAGAGCTTGCCAAAAAATTCATTGATGAGCCAGAGATAGGAAGTTAAACTTCCCACCTATAATTGACCACAGATTCAAACTGTGAGTATATAATAAAGAGATGAACTAGTAGGAAACCTTTATATAATCAATTCACATGACTAATATGACAACATTAAGTGATCTAGGGAATTTTTTTTGGTGGTGCTAGAGATTGAACACAGGCCCTTGAGCATAGTAGGCAAATTCTCTTCCACTGAGCTATTTCCCTAGCCACTTGGCATATTATTTATGAGCGGTTCTCTCCATTTCTTTGTGCCCTAAAGAAGCTCTTAAATTCTTACCTATGTACACCAGTATAATATATATTTTATAAGAATCTTCATAGCTATATTAGCCAATGTGGTGTATGCATATATTGAAATATTCAGTCTTGGCCTTGGGAGACAGCTCAGGGACATAAGCACCTGCCTGGCAAGCACAAGGTCCTGAATTTGATCCCTGGTACAGAAAGAAAGAAAGAAAGAAAGAAAGAAAGAAAGAAAGAAAGAAAGAAAGAAAGAAAGAAAGAAAGAAAGAAAGAAAGAAAGAAAGAAAAGAAAAAAAAAGAAAAGAAATATTCAGTCTTAAAAGGAAAGAAAGTCTGAAAGTCTGAGACAGTACAATATGAATGAACCTAGAAGACATCCTAAATGACATAAGCCAGGACAGAAGGACAAATATTATTTGATTCCACATAAATGAGGTACTTATTGTAATCAGATTTGTAGACAAGAAGCAGAATGGTGCTAGCCAGTGAATATGTAAAGTGAGGTTATTAATGGTTATAGTGTTCATTTTTGTAAGGCACAGAGACTTCCAAATATGAATGCTGGTGCTGATGCAATAGAATTAATTGGTTTAACTGAACTGTGTACGTAGAAATGGCTGAAGTGACATATTTCATGATATGTATATTTTACCAAAATTGTAAAAAATTGTCATTAAAAACTCCATAAATAGGACTGAAGTGATAAAAAATTAGAGACAACATAATTATCCATAAATAATAGTATATATTCTAATACAGTGCAATGTAACTTACAGTGTAAGCTATAACTATATGAATTTTATTTTTATTTTTTTATTTTATATATATTTTTTTATATGAATTTTAAAAACAAAATTTTGAGCAAAAGAATACCTATTATTTCACTTAGGTAAGGTTGAAATATGGATAAAACTGAATGTTTTATAAGGATATACAGTAGGTGATAAAGCTAAAAAAAGCAAGGGAATGATTAATATCAAATGTAGATAGTGCTATCTGTGGGGAATATGGAGGCCTAAACTATGAAGGAAGAACACATAAAAGCCCTCAAGTGTACTGTACCTTATTTCTAACCATAGGTGGCAGAAGATTCATGGAGTTTTGTTTTGTTCTTTCAACTACACCATTTGTTTTATTCTCTTCTTTCTATACGCTATGTTTCATAACAAAAAGTAATTTTAACATGGTTTCCTCAGTCTTTTTGCAGCAATTTTTGTTACAAAGCATCTAAGTATTTTGAAGCACAAATTCCCAAAACTCCAGTGTGGGTTCGAGAAGAAGACAGGTAATTGAAATCATTATTCATATACATTCACTTTTCTAATCATCTCTGCTCTTTGAGGTAAGTTGAGAATAGGTTTAGTTTTCAGTAGAAAGTTCCTTTTTACACTTTTTGGGGAAATGGTTCTATTTTAAGAATAGTTATGAAGGATTTTATACTTACAATCAGAAAATTTATACATGGAAATATTATTTGTTTACTGTTTTAGCTTTAGTCACCAAGCTGGAACTTTAACTCTGACTTCCTGTTGCATAAGAAATTAGAAACAACTCAGTTGTCCATAAATAGTAGTGTAATATACTAATACAGTGCAATTTAACATACAGTATAAATGAATAAGCTATAACTACATGAATTTTAACCACGTTTCCTATCTAGTGAACCTTGATCATCTAATAGTCCTAATTTAAGAATATTAGGGGTCGGGGAGATAGCTCAGTAAAATAAGCACTTGCCTGGCAAATGCAAGGACCTGAGTTCAATCCTGGTTCTGCAGAAAAAAAAAAGAATATTAAATTTTTTGAGAACATACTATTTCTCAGAATCCAATTGAACTCACTTACAAAACTGTATACTAAAGTGTAAGAGTTTTGGGGGGCTTGCGGGTTAGCTCAGTGGTGTAAGCACCTGCACAGGCAATCCATTCAGGCATGGGACAGTGGTTTGATCCCCACGTCCACCCGATCCACCCACATCCATCCAGCCTGGGCCAGTAGAAAAAAAAAAAAGAGACTTATAAAGTTTAAGAGTTTTATGCCAGGCGTGGTGGCTCACGCCTGTAATCCCAGCACTCCCGGGAGGCTGAGGCAGGAGGATCGGTGTGAGTTCGAGACCAGCCTGGGCTACAAAAGTGAGCTCAAGGCCAGCCTCAACTGCATAGCGAGACCCTGTCTCAAAAAGGCAAAAAAAAAAAAAAAGTTTAAGAGTTTTACTAATTCAAATCTTTATTAAATTAGCATAAAGAAACTCGGATTTTTAAAAAGTTTTTTTTGCAGAAAAAGTTTATGGTCATTGCAGAGGTTTTGTCTCTTGGGAAATATTTAAGCATCTACAATATTTTGGTAGAATAAATTTGGGAAATTTTTTATTGAGAATGAAATAGCTTGATTCTATAACAAAGGTAGCAAAAATCATGATAATTAGACTATATTGTCTACAAAATACAAAGACTCGAGGTCAAATAAAATCCCATACAATTAATATCTCAAAGAGTGTTATAACAACAAAACATAACATTACTTGTGGTTATATAGTAAAGATATATACAAACTGAGTAAAATGTAATGAAAAGCAATTAGTTAAAGAAATTTGCCTCAGAATTAGGAAGCTTTAAGTCTTAATCTGATGAAGAATATATGCTATAAATTCAACTAGCATCAGCTGAAGAGTGGTGATGACAGGACCTGTAATGACAGACATCTTTGCCTGCCAGTCTAAATCTTTTTTTATTTTTTTATTTTTTTGTGGGACTGGGGTTCGAACTCACAACCTTGCACTTGCCAGGCAGGAACTTGTGCAACAGAGATATGTCCCCAGCCTCTTTGCCAATCCAATTCTGTGTAGTTTCTAATATGTAAAAGTCACCAGTGGCCTTAACTAAACATAATAAAGAATAAATTGTTCATTATTTTGCAAGTAACTATCAACTTACCTAGCTGGAGGTTGTAAGGTTGTTGCATTATCCAAGGTAACTGGAAAACTAAGCCTTCTTTTTTTTTTTTTTTTTGTCTTTTTGAGACAGGGTCTCACTATGCAGTTGAGGCTGGCCTTGAGCTCACTTTTGTAGCCCAGTCTGGTCTCGAACTCGCACTGATCCTCCTGCCTCCGCCTCCCGAGTGCTGGGATTACAAGCGTGCGCCACCACGCCCGGCTACTAAGCCTTCTTTTTTTTTTAACTTTCTACTCATTTTCTCCTATTTTAATATTTCTTTCACCAGATCCCCATTGCATCATTAGCCTTACAATAGTCTATAGTGGTGCATGCCTGTAACCCTAGTCTTGGGAGACTGACACAGAGTATCATTGAAAGTTCGAGGCCAGTGTGGGGTATACAGTGAGCTCAAAGCTAGCCTGAGCTACACAGCGAGATTTTGTCTCGAAACAAATAAGAATCTATTCCATTCCCTACCAAGATCAGTGTTTTTGAAATTATGATTGACTTTGTTTTCAAAATACTCCAATATACATTTAATTTAAGCCACTATGCTGTCCTTATAGGTACCCCAAACCATTTACCAAACTATCTTTCATGCTTCAAACGTAATTATTGATACTTTTCTTTAACTCATTTCCTTTCTTTAACCTTTTCCTAGTGTCTTATACTATGTTCAGAATACCTACTTTTCACCAGAAATTAAAACTGTCACCTTTTTTTCTCATAACTCAAACATTTATGTCTTTCCCTACCTCACTTGAAAAGAAAAATGAAAATGGCCTATATTTGCCTAATCTAAACTAATAATTTACGTCCAAAATATACATTATGTCCTTAGTTCCTGGAAGGTGCTCTGAGTGCACATGTACACACACATACATAAATGTATTAAAACCAACTTGTTTGCATGCATGATGGTACACATTGTTAATCCAAAGAGTTCAGGACACTGAGATAGTAATGTTGTGAGCTCAAGGCCAGCCTGAACTACATAGTATGATCCTCTCTTAAAAAAAAAAAAAAAAAAAAAAAAAAAAAAAAAAAAAAAAAAAAAAAAAAAAACAATTGAATGAATAAAAAACTTGTGAGTTTAATAGTAATTGAGATGGCAGAATAATTTTTACCAACTCTAATGGGTACATGCAATGTAAGTAAGTTTAGGAGGTTGCTTCATGAGAAATAGTAAATAAAAGTGAGAAAAAAAATTCATGGTAGTGGGTTTGAGTATTGAACATTGGCTCACTTGAAATAGGGAGTATCCAGTAGTCCCCCCTTGGCCATGGTTTTATTTTCTATTGTTTCAGTTAACCCACAGTCAATAGCAGTCTGAAAATATTCTATGGCAATTTCCAAAAATAAGCAAAGCAATTATAAGTTTTAAATTCCACACTATTCTTGATGATAAAGTTCTCATACCATCTGGCTCTCTCACACCCAGAACATGAATTGTTCCTTTTTCCAGTGTGTCTACACTGCTCATCTGTTAGTGACTTACTATTAAAAAACAAGAAAAAATATTATGTAATATAGGGTTTCATTCTACTACAGTTTCATGTATCTCCAGGATGGTGGTGTCTTGTATCACTCCTAAATTCGAGGAAATTTCTGTGTTTTTCAGTAAGAAAAAGATAATGATAGACAAATAATAAGAGACCAAGCTAAGTTTGGTATAGCCTCAGGAACTGCAGAACCAGCAAATATTTTTTGAGCAAAACTTGATATGGTATTGCTTTAAAAGATGAATTAAAGAAGAAAGAACTAAAGTGCTTGCAGAGTCCCCAAATTTAACTTAACAGCTTCATTAAACAAACTCAGAAAAGCTAAATGTTTTTCTTAAGCTAGTGATAGATTCTGAATAAGGCCAGGATTCTGCCCATTTCTCACTTGATTGCAAGAAACCAGGGAGTAATTTATAAATACACATTTGTCTCATTGTACATAATGTAACAATAACCCTGAATTTTGTATGATGTTTCTCAGTTTTATAACCATATTGGTATCTTTTCTATTCTGGATGTACCAATGTTACTTTAATTTCTAAACTGTTAACAATGAGAATTATGCCACTAGAGGGCACTGGTTTTTTTCACAAACTTTTTAGGTGGTTTTTCTTGATTTTGTTTGTTTTGGTTTTTGGGTTTTTTTGTTGTTGTTGTTGTTGTTGTTGTTGTTGTTGTTTTTGTTTATTGCAGTGTTTGGTAAGGATCAGAATTCTAGAATTTGCTACTTAAAAAGGGTTTTTTTACTTCTTATACATATAAGCTGTACAGAAATGTGACACTTAAAATTTCTTGTTCATAGATGGGAAAGGATACAATGTGCCAAACTTTTTTTTTTCTTAATCAGACTTTGTGTGTGTGTGTGGCGGGGGGAGTTTGCAGTTCAAACTCACGACCTTGCACTTGCCAGGCAGGCACTTGTGCCACAGAGCTATCTCCCCAACCCCTAATCAGACTGGTTTTTTTTTTTTTTTTTTTTCCTTCTTGCTTAAAAATTTTATTGTATGGAAGAAGATCAGACTTTTTACAAGGGAAAATATAGCCTATTTTAAGTGATATCACTTGGGGGGCTGGGGAGATAGCTCCAAGGCACAAGTGCCTGCTGGGCAAGTGCAAGGTCGTGAGTTTGAACCCTGGTCCCACAAAAAAAAAAATAAATGATATCACTTGGTGTTTAATAAATGTATATTTTTATTAGCTTAGTCATTGTACTAAGAAAAATTATTACCATAGTAGTAAATTAATAAACTTTAAAATAAAAATAAAATTTTAAATCTATTCAGAGAATTAGATACCTTATTGCAGTGACTTTTAAACTGTCATAAATACATTTACACTATGATCTGATATATGCATATAACTGGGAAAAATTAGTTGAAGCACCTGTTATTTTCTACTTTGTTCCTTTTATAAAATACTGGTGGCAATTCACCTAATCTACAATTTGAAGAATAATTTTGTTAAATGTAGCTCAGGTTTTAGTTGTCTTACTATAGGAGAGCTGCTTATCAGCATTAGACTTTACTCAGTCTCCTCACTTGTAAAAGTAGAAAATTATATTTAGCCTATTATTTCCTTTTAGCTCTACAATTTAATAGTTCTGAGTCTATTATGTCTTCAGTAACTGTTCCTATAGTGAAAGTTTTATAGATAAGGAAATGCCTAATGAAAATTGACAGGATAAAGCTAGATCAACATATACTGCCTTATAACAAATTCTATCTAATTTAAGAATAAAAGTTAATGACTTTAATAATTTGAACTCTTTAGTCTACAAAGATAAAGGTGATAAAGGATTAGACCAGTTATTAAATTATGAAGAAAATTTAGGGATATTTTAGATTATATCCTGAACAATCTGAAGTTAACCTTTTAGAGGTTACATACTTCTTGAAAATAAAATATTGAATTACATATTTCATTGTTATAAACACTAATATAAACTTACCTATCAGATTCTAAAATACTAAAACCTAGTAATTTGCCTTAAAATGTATAAGACATTACACCATAGTTTGTTTACTGTTTTATCAGTGTAGACTTGTAAGTGCCTATAAGAACAATTTAGAAAAATTCACAAATTCTACTACTATACTTTGTTTTAAACTCAGGCTTTGAAGGTTTTTTTAGTACTTCATTTTAAAATCTAAGAAAACATCTGAAATTTATCCTTCAGGACATGAAGAGCAGTAGTACTTTTCACAAAATGTGTCTTAATATCCAGTTAGAGACAAAATATTCAGCTAGAATGGTTTAGTCATAATGCTGAATGATGTTTCTCATCTTGTGAGTTAGAAATTTTTTACCTATTTAGTGGCCAAAAATAAACCACATACAGTTTTAATGCTCTGAGGTAGTGTGCTGATATAGTGATATGTTTGCATTTATAAATTGTCTTTTGTTCAGTGTAGGCTCTAAAAAGTCTTTGAAGAAAGGAAGTTTCTTGAATTGTGAGCCAAAACTAAGAAACGGTAAAGAGCAAATGTGATTTTCTAGACCAAATTGGAGTGAATGGTTAATGCTGACAGAGCTACAAGTGCCATCATGTGGTCCAGCGGAGGGGATTTTCACATACCACTTCTTGGCAATAAACATAGTATAATTTCTGAGATGCGGAAGCCAAAAACCTCTGCAGAACTTTTATAACCTCTTCCTGAGCCAGCCACCTCTGTTAGTCAGTATGCAGAATAAAAGCCTTTAGAAACAGATTTTAACATATCTCAGATTATTATTTGAGAAGTTTCCATTGTGGGAGAATTATACTGCTGCTGATTTATATGATTGAGATATATACAAAACAATATATACACACTTCAGGAAAAGATATAATTCAGTGGCATAGCACCTGCCTGGCAAGCTCTAGGTCCTGAGTTTGATTCTAAGAACAGCAACAAAAACCTTGTATACATATTTAATACTAAATTTATTGAGACATCATGAGATTAGTACAAGTTACCTTTGGCCTCTACAGTTACAAGAGGTACCAAAAGTGGTGGCCATTATATGCCATGAAGTGCTGCTTGAGTGACCTTGGTCACTGAGATTGCTGCACATGCTCTAAGGGCCAGTGGTACAGTGGGTTTTCTGCCATACACAACATTCTCGAGGGTCCCCCATACAAAGGTAACACCGTCATTGGAAAAATATCATATTATGTTTCTTTACCTAAACTGTATACATTTTTGGTAGAGTGTGAACATGTATACACATGCATGTATATGTATAGGCATATTTCAAATGTGTCTACACTTATGTATGTGTACATACATATACAGGTTACTTCCATTTTAAGACTTCCTTTGTTAAAATTAAAGCTAATCACTTAATTTATGCTTTAGTGCAAATAAAATGAAACATTTATGAAGAAACATTTTAATTGGTATAGTTACTTACTTTGATTTTTAAATTGACTTCCCAGAACTAGACCCAGGACAGTTTGAATTGTAAAAAAGAGAATGAAAGATAATCTCTTAGCCTAAAGAGAAAGACCAGTGGTATTTATTTATTTATTTACTTATTTATTTATTATGTATTTGGTACAGAGTCTCACTGCACAGCTCAGACTCGTAGGAATCCTCCTGTTTTCAGTCTCACCAGCACTGGGATTACAGGCATGCTCCACCATGCCCAGTCTCACCAGCAGGCTCAGCACACAAAGGGGTGGGGCTAATGGCAGAAAAAGACCAATTGTAACAGAAAGAATTTGAATTTTGGTCTCAAACTGCATCCAAGAAAGTATGGAAAGAAAGCAATGTACCTTGTTCCCTTATAGCAAACTGAGGTTTTATATTGAACTTTTCATCTAATTCCCATATAAACTCAAATCTAGTTTAGTATCTGGTACCATTATTCATTTTATAAATTGAGAACCAAGAGGAGTACTATCAGTAATAAACAGTTAACATCTAGAGACAATATTGGAGGGGCTGAAGATACACCTCAGTGACACAAGGGCCTGCTGGGTAAGTGCAAGGTTGTGAGTTCAATTCCAAAAACAAAAAACTTTGGATGTTTTCCTTGCCTGAAGTCAGAAAAACTAAACAAAAAAGAGAAATACAGTAGTTCTTAAGTACAGAGAATTCCTATGAGAGGGATTAAGCAAAGATGGTAAAGAAAGTGTCCTCACAACCTTTTCTGTGGTGTCCTTTTTGGGATCTTCTGTTTTTCTTTCTGACATTAATGGCAACATGCTATGGAAAGACTGAAGACCTTGAAATTCAGCCTAAGTTTGAAACTAGATTTATTGCTTGTTAGCTATATGAGCATAGGAAGTCAGTTAACTTCTTAAAGCTTTAGTTTCTTAACCTATAAAAATGAAGTTGTAAGTTGTGTGAAGATAAAGTAATATATAAGCTACCAAGAGTACAGCTTAGAAAGATGAAGAAATGTTGGAGATAGATAGTAGTGGTAGTTGTATGGCAATATACATGTGCGTATAAATGCATTGAAGTATATGCCTAAAAAGGCATGAAATGGTAAATTTATTCTTTTATTTTATGGAAAAAAGATAAAATTTCATAACAAAATAATGGGAAGAATAATACTAGATATGCATTATATGTTATCTTTAAAGTAGTTGCTCAGGATACAAGATATGGCCATAAAAATTTCTCCAAATAATATTAGCACAATCCTTGCTTTTTACCTACCTATGAGACACTAATCTGATACACATTTTTTCCCTTTTCCTTACTCTCCTTTCCCCATTCACCCTTCCTATTTTTCCTTTTGAACAATTTCTTCCTATTTCACAACATCTAATGCACATTTTAGACCTTATTTACTCTTTTAGTTTCTTATACAAAGGAAACAATACAATGTTTACACATGTGAATCTGATTTATTTCATGTATGAGTATGGTCTCAAGTTGCATCCATTTACCTATGAAACTCTTAAGTTCATCCCCTTTATGGCTACATAATACTCCATTGTGTAAAAATACCACATCTTTTTTTATCCATTCCTCAGTTGATGAGCATTTGGACTTTTTCCAAGATTTAGCTATTATAAATTGTGCTGCTATAAACATGGGTGCACATACATTGCTGTGGTATGATATTTTAAATTCTTCTGGAAAGATATGCAGGGAATTACTGGGTCAAATGGGACCTTCCATCCTAGTTTTTTTAGTAATCTCAGAACTAATTTCCCCAGTGGCTGCACCAGTCTACACTCTCACCAGCAGTGGAGAACGGTTCCTTTTTCCCACAGCCCCTCCAGCATCTGTTATTGGTTAATTTTGTGAGCATAGCTATTCTTTCTGAGAGGGAATCTCAATGTCATTTTAACTTGCCTCTCAAATGACCAATAATGTTGAACATGTTTTCATGTGTCTATTTGCCATTTGTTCGTCTGAGAAGTGTGTATTCATCTGAGATGCCCAGTTTTTGATTCTTTGAATTTCAGGAGTCTGATTTTTTCAGTCCTTTTAGATAATGGTCCTTTGTCTGAGGGGCAGTAGCTAAAATTTGTTCGTATTCTATGAGTTGTCTTTTACTCTGTTAGTAATTTATTTGGCTGTGTATAAGCTTTTTAATAAGCTGAGGTCAGCCGGGCGTGGTGGCGCACGCCTGTAATCCCAGCACTCGGGAGGCTGAGGCAAGAGGATCGGTGAGAGTTCGAGACCAGCCTGGGCTACAAAACTGAGCTCAAGGCCAGCCTGAACTGTACAGCGAGACCCTGTCTCAAAAAGACAAAAAAAAAAAATAATAATAATAAGCTGAGGTCTCACTTATTGATTCTTTGAATTTGAAATGATAACTTTAATGTTATATATATTTTACCACAACTTCTACACTTATTAAATTTTTATTTGCTTAATTTTTGTGCTATAAATTGAACCCAGAGCCTGACACATGCAAAGTGCACACTGCCAATGAAGACTACAATTTTTTTTTTTAAAAGCCCATATAGAATGCAGTAGAAATTTAAATATGTTACTTTTTCTCTTACCTTAGAAACTAGTTGTTTGGGGGTTTTTTGTTTTTTTAATTTTCAAAAAAAAACAATCAGGCCTGGTACAGTGTTGTATAGCCAACAGGCCTGCCTACTTGGGAGACAGAGGCAGGAGAAAGACTGCCAGAATTCCGCAGTTCCAGGACAGCCTTGGAATTTCTATCTCAAAGAAAAGAGACTCAAGTTGTGAAACTGGGACTTCTCATAAAACTATCTTAAAGTTGTGTTTATTACAATAGCATTTATGCCAGGCGTGATGGCAGATACCTCTAATCCTAGCACTGAAGAAGCCCAGAGGCCAAGGCAGCAGGATCTATGTGAATTGAAGACTAGCCTAAACTGCAGAGTGACACCCTGTCTCAAAAGAAAGAAAAAGTTTACATTTTGATTAGCCATACTCAGGTCTCATTCTTATTTGGTATTCTGCTTTGAAGGTCTTAAAATAAGAACTTCCCGTTTGTGACCACAACCTTCATCTTGTCTGCAACTATTGATCTGTTTTTAACCTCATTTTGACCTCTTGTGTCTCTTAGCTTTGTTCTCCTGGGTTGACAGACTCTCTTATATTTATTTTATTGGGTTCAGTCAGCTGTTACAGCAGTGTCCTCTCAAGGCTATTCTAGGTGGATTCTCCTTTAACCTTTTGTCCTGTCTACCTTCCCAAGCTCCAGTCATCTTTTATTGTTCAGTGTTTTGATTCCTAAACATTACTGGGGGAAGTGCTCAAATAAGACCATCAATGCTTAGAGTAAGCTATCTCATTTAATGCAGTTCCCACAGCATCCTTAAGGAAATACTATGTTACCTATTTTATAGATGGTGGAAATGACACTTGGAGATACAGAAAAGGACAGTTGGTTGATATAGAGAGATTTTGGAGTTTAAATCCAGTAAGCACCAAAGCCTATCCTCTGTGTTCTTTTGGCCTTGTTCACAATTGTTTGTTCCCATTTTCTCTCCTTCATTTCTTACTGGCTATATGACACATTCAGATCTTTCCTGCTCTCCTTAGTCCTTGAACTTAAGTGCTATAGTAAATAACTTAAACTACTAATTTATTGTAATAATTGAGAGCATTCAGCAGTGTTTCTTTTAACTTATTTGCTTCTTATATGTCTCACTTCTGTCTCCTCATTGAAAATTCATCACACTTCTCTTTGTCAGTGATTCTGTTCTGCTTCAGACTGTGCCATATGACTTAGTCCTCCTCTGTTGAGGTTTCTTTTCACACTGATTGTCTCCCTTAAAAAACAGAAATTGAAAAATATCCATTAGATTTACCAATTCTGTGGTAATTGGTGATTTTATTTTATTTATTTATTTTTTTTTCTTTTTGAGACAGGGTCTCGCTATGCAGTTCAGGCTGGCCTTGAGCTCCCTTTTGTAGCCCAGGCTGGTCTCAAACTCGCATTGATCCTCCTGCCTCAGCCTCCCGAGTGCTGGGATTACAGGCGTGCACCACCACGCCCGGCTTAATTGGTGATACGAGTAATGAGTGTGGAGTCCAGAAGACAGAGCATTGAAGGCTGAGTAAAAGATAATGGAATTAAGAATGATCAGTGCAGACTTCTTTACTTAAAGCTTATAGTGAAAAGGTCTGGCAGTCCATATGATTGAAGGACAAAGCTGAGTTTTTGTTTGTTTGTAGGGTAGATTTAAACATGACAGCTTCCCCTCCCTCTCCCTCAAAAAGGAGGTGTGTGACAATATGCGAATAAAACCCCAAAGCAAGATACATAGGTTTAACTTCAACTACCTTTATATACAAACTGAAACCTTTTTCTCCCCTTTCTTTTGAGGTAGACTTATTTTCTAGAATAGCTTTAGGTCCACTGTAAAAATGAACAGAAGGTAGAGAAAATCCTCACACATCCCCACTCTACAAACTCATCTATATTTTTAAGTCCAGCTGAAGTGATTTTTCTCTGAAACTTTTTTTGATTGCCTCAGCAACAGGTTTTTCTTTCATTTCTAATTTCCTGTAGCAGCCCTTTTCATGGAACTTAACAGATACTCTCTTATATTATTTGTTGTAACTGTGATTCTTTTTGCTATTACAAATGTTTAACATGTGTTTAATATAAAAATATATGTGACCTAATTTTTAAATTGTAGTAAAATAGGTCTTTTGGATAGGGGATGTAGATTTCTCTGATGAACAGCTGTTTCTTGTACTTATTTTAACAATCCTAACATGATACTCTTTTCTAGCTAGTAGTGCCATCACAGGTACCATAACACCTGTGACTAGTACTATGAGTTATAGGTAGCTGCTGTGACTAGAATTTTAGTGAGTGGAAAACAGGGCAAATAGGATAATTGGGGTGCACAGAAGAAATAAGGAAAGAATAAAAAATCACTCTGAAGCCATTCACACTGTTCATTGGGTTTAATTATTTCATTTTAATCATAAGGATTCTTTTTTCAATTTCTTAAAACCATTCATTCATTTATTTATTTATGTATTTATTTGGCATAGGCTCTTATGCAGCTTTGACTCATAGTTATCCTTCTGTTTTCAGTCTCCCCAACGCTGGGATTAGAGGTGTGTGCCACCATGCATGGTCTCCTAGGAATAAATTTTAGATGAGACATTATAATAAACTATATTGAGTTTCACAGTACTTTGTCCTTTTTTTTCCTTAAGGAAAATATCCTTATTGAAAATGTTCTCTATTAATTATATTTTGATTTGATATAATTATCAAAAACATTAAAAGCTTTTGTCCTGTCCATAGCCTTCAATTTTCTATTTCTATGTTTTTTTTCACAGACAACCTGATTTTCAGCTGCTAAAGGAAGGACAAAGGTATGGTTGAATCAGTATCACTTACCTTCTATATAGTATTCATGTTAATAGAAACATTAGGAGTGTCCTAGGTGATTTGAGCTCTTAGACTTTCTGTGCTGATGCACTATAAGTGCTCTGTTCTAGCTCAGAGAAAGAAATATTTGATGTGTTTAGCTTTTTCTTTTGTGATGTTAAAATGATGTATTTGATCTGTATGATTTATTGTACAGCTGTTCCTACTGTGGAAGTCTAATTGAACTTGTTGAAATATGACCCAAACAAAGCCTCCATCTCAGATTCTGTGTTTCTTTGTCAGTTAGATTGTGCCAATTACATTTGTTGAAAGGTTTATATGGTCTTATTTTATCAGAGTTCAAGACATTATTGTAGCAGTTCTTTAATTATTTGAAAGAACATCTAAAACATTAATGTAAATCCCAGGTTGTGATTTTTTTTTTTTCAAACTCTCCACACCATATTCCTTGCCCAGCCTTGGCTATCACAATACCACAGTAAGACATTTATTTATTGATGCATTTAATTTATAGGTTCAGTTTCAAATAGGAAAAATAAAACTGCCTTAAAATTCTAAGACAAAGTATGAAATATATGAAAGTTGAGTTGTTCTGATTTTTAAATTATGTTTTTTATTTGGTAATGTGTGTTTAAATTCTAGCTAAAAAAAAAAAAAAAAGAATGATACCTTGTACTGAAAAACTGTGTCATCTTTTCACCATTCCTATCCATAGCCTTGCTGTTCACCTCCCCAGATCTTTATTTTATACTTTCCCACAGCATGTTTCGTGGCCTAGAAACTTTCTCATTTCAGTTTATTTTATTTTATTTTGTATTGTTTAGCAGTACCAGGAACTGAACATGGGACCTTGTGCTTGCCAGTCAGCTGCTTATGCTGCTGAGCTATATCCCTGGCTCTTCTTAGTTTTTTAAAGTTCTGATATGTATGTTTGCATGTCCTTACTTATTTGCATGAACTACCACTTACCTGTCCTTAATTTGTCTCAGGTTGAAATGCCAAAGTGACTATGCTCTTTCTTTTCACTCTTTCATAATTGTTAATCTTACTCAAATGTCAAATTAAACAACATAGTCAAAGGGTCAACTATTGTCTTTTATTGTTATCATTCTGTTGGATCTCTCAGAATTTTTTCAAATTTACATGTCTTTCATTGGAAAATGTTAGGTTGCCAATTTTACTTTCTGTTAGGACTTTCTTATGTTTTTCATTCTATGAAATTTTCTGTATGAAGCTCAACCAGAATTTGAAAACCCATCCATCTTCAACTTTCATACTAACAGAGTTCCTATAGTGTGTTTTTTGAGAAGTAATGAAATTTTCAAAAAATAACCTTTAAAAAATGCTAATAGCAGTCACAGAAACAGCAGACCAAAACCAAAATAACTCTAGAATAAAATTATTAAAGTTTTATTGTTCTTATTTTACTTGGACTATTTAAAAATAATGGAAAATTGGTAAAAGAAAGATGAAAGAACTATATCATATATTAGCTATAGAAATAAATACAAATAAAGCTATGCCTAGGGAATAAAATTTCTACCTTAAAAGTGACAAATTACAAATAACCTGGGGACACTTTGCCTTCCTGTTATAATTACTGTGTTTATTTTTTGTTTCACAGTGGCCATTCAGGAGAAGAAGTGCAATTATGCAGTAAAGCTGTCAAAACATCAGATATTGATAATCCTGATCATTTTGAAAAGCAATATGAATCTAGTTCTTCTAGCACTTCTAATGATAGTAGCAGCGATAATGAACAAGACTTTGTTTCCTCCATTCTACCAGGAAACAGATTGAATACAATGAGTACAGGGTTACAGCTGCACAAAAAAAACATAATGAAAAAGAAAGTTGGTCAGAAAACTAACTCCACACTCAAAAACAAAGAACAGACAGTAGTAGAAGTCACTGAGCAGTTAGGCATTTGCAAATTAGAGAGTCAGAAGAAAGCTGCTGCTTGTGAACTTCCTTTGCAGAAACTGAATACTCAGATTTCTTCAAAAAGTCCTTCACATGAAAGACTAAAAGCTTCAGGACATAAATGTAATACATCAGAAATAAGTCTGGTAGGTATAAGTAAGAAAAGTGCTGAACATTTTAAGAAAAAATTTGCCAGATCCAACCAAGTTTCTAGTTCAGTGCAGATGTGTCCTGAAGTTGCAAAGATGAACTTACTTAAAGTTCTGAGGGAGACTTTGATTGAGTGGAAGACAGAAGAAACTTTGAGGTTTTTGTATGGCCAGAAGTATGCTTCTGTATGTCTGAAACCCTCTTTAGCCTGCCAACTTAATGAAGAACCTGATGAAGATGACATAAACTCCGATTCAGATGATCACTCCCTTGCCTTCAGGGGATCTCAGAATAGCCTGGATCAGTCTTTACCTTTCAGAGGCTCAGATACATCTATTAAGGCACTGCCAAGTTATGAATCCTTGAAAAAAGAAACTGAAACATTCAATCTGAGGATCAGGGAATTTTACAGAGGACAGTATGTTATGAATGAAGACACAACCATATCACAGGACTCCGAAGAGGTATGTCTTAATGATGAGTTTTTCTGAGTTGCTAGCATTTGAAAAATTCATCGTGACAAATCTTGGAACTAGAACAAGTAAATGTAAAATTTTCCAAATGTAAAATTGTCATGAAGGTTCTTTAGTCATTCTATCTTTTGATTTCATATACCATCTTTGGGGGCTGGGGTTATAGCTCAGTAGAATAAGCTCTTGCCTGACAAATGCAAGGACCTGAGTTCAATCCCTGGTCCCACAAAAAATAAAATAAAGTAAAATAAAATAAAATACCATCTTCACTATTGGCATTACTATTTTATAATTGTTTTGAAGTTTTTTTACTAGTAACTTTTTACAAGTATGTAATGTATAATATTTTTCTCTGATTTGAAGAGTAGACTAGTAAAGTGGAATATACTTTTTTTAATTTTTAATCATTTATTTGGCACAGGGTCTCACTTTGCAGCTCAGATTTGTAGTGATCCTTCTATCTCAGCCTCCCCAGCACTGGGATTACAGGCATGTGCCACTATACCTGGAGTTCCTGGGCCTGCACCACCTGTGGTATCAGGGATTCAACCCGGGTTCTCGTGTTTGCTGGCAGGCTCTTAGACCACTGAGTTCTCTCTCCAGCCCTGGAATATATTTTATTTGAACTCATTTGTTTGTGTAATAAGTGAACTTCATTGTTGTTGGAATTCTTCAAATTTCTACTTTGGGTTGATTGTGTTTTATTTTCAATGTGACTTTATGCAGTAGAATAGACTTAGTTGTTGAATAGTAAAGTATTTGGGTAATATATTGTAACTATGCACCCTTAATATATTAGAGATGGACTAAGCGGAGATAGCTTAGTCGTCTAAGTGCCTGCCTAGGCAAGTTCAAGGACCTGGGTTCAATCCCTGGTATAGCATGCTATGCCTGCCCTGCCCTGGGTATGCAGAGTCAGCCACTTCTGAGTAAGCATGGCTCTAAATTTTAAAATATATTTGAAGATTTAAGAAAAGAAGAAAAACTATTGCAAAACTTTAGAAATTTTTAGCTAGGCATGATGGCACCTACTTGTAATTCCAGCACTCAGGAGACTGAGGCATATACCTGTAATTCCAGCACTGAAAGGCCAAAACAGGAGGATAAATACAAGTCCAAGCTGCATAGTGAGACTCTCTATCAAATACATTTTAAAAAGAGAAAAAAATAACTAATGTAGTAACAACGACTCACTG
This sequence comes from Myocastor coypus, assembly GCA_004027025.1. NCBI lineage: Eukaryota > Metazoa > Chordata > Mammalia > Rodentia > Myocastoridae > Myocastor > Myocastor coypus. Next base: position 3,932 of record PVJA010023868.1, on the reverse strand, counting down.
ATAAAATAATAGATGTAGAGAATAGCAAGCGCATTCTGGTAGATTTAGATTTGAGTCTGCTCTGCGATTTACTTATTTCATGAGAAGTTGTTTTTTTCCTCTATAAATGGGACTATTAATAACTTCCCTTGCTCAGTTGTTTTAGAAATTATGTAAAGCACTTATCACAGTGGAGGATATATAATTGGTATTTAGTAAATAGTCATAAGAGAATGTCTGCCACTAATATTTAGGAAAAACCTTTTAGTATTTCTGGTTCCCAGTTGTGATTGATAGGTGTTTTCTAAAAAACAAAAATCATTTCTTATGAAAACTAGGTAATAACTTTGTTTTTACCACAAAATTTTGCTACTAAAGACTTCTGAGTAAGCATGGCTCTAAATTTAAAAATATATTTGAAGATTTAAGAATAGAAGAAAAGAAAAAAATACAGTAAAACCTTAGAAATTTTTAGCCAGGCATGATGGCACATACTTGTAATCCTAGCACTCAGAAGGCTGAGATAAAAGTGTCAGTGCAAATTTGAGTTTGAAGACAGGTTGGGCTACATAGTCAGTTCAAAACCAGCCTGAATTATACAAGACCCTATCTAAAACAAAAAGAGGGCCCGGCGGGATGGTTCAGTGGTCTAAAGCGCCTGCTTGGGAAAGCTTGGGCGGCTTCAGGGACAGAGGTTCGATCCCCGGCACCACATGCTGCGCCAGCCCTACCCTCAGGGCAGGCTGAGCCAGCCATAAAAATAAATAAACAAACAAACAAAATTCTGAAACAAGAAAAAAAAAATTAAGAAAAACAAAAAGAAAGGCAAAGTTATTCCTACATAGTTTTTTCCCTAGCCTAGCACATATTGAACACACATTAACTATATTATTAGATAGAATTCAAAACTTATATTAAGCTCGCAGAATCAGTAGTATATCATACCAAACTCCATAAGCCTATTATTGGCACAGTAAGTGATTGACAACAATAATAGAACAATTGTAACTATGCAAAAGTTGTATTGATGTAGGTCTTAAAATATTTTACCACATTCCCCTTTCTTATGATGAGAGATGGTACAAGGCCTGACATCTGAAGTGAGGTGAATGGGGATGTAGGCGTTATCATGTAATGTTAGGTTACTGTTCACTTTCTGATGACAAGTCCAGAAAATCATCTGCTTTAGATGTTTCTCAATCATCAAGCCATGATAAGGTCAGTCATTGAAAGTTGGTAACAGACAATGTTAATTGTTGGGGATCTTTGATAGTTGAAGGCTTATTTTGCTAAAACCATTTGGAAATGTTGTGATTCTTCAACAATGATACAAGTGACTTTAATGCTGTGTTCCACCCAAGGTTCTTATTTTGTAATTTTGTCTCTAATATCTGTGTGATTTGAAACACTCGAGCAAATTTGAGTAGTAGCAGTTTTGCTAATTGCTCAGTGTAGTCATCTTCCACTTCCTCTGTAGATTACTCAAAAAATTCTACAGTTCCTTACTTGGTTATACTTTGTAATAGCCTTTATTAAGCTTCCAGTCCATCAAACATGTTGGTGAATCTTTTTTTTAAAAAAAATTTTTTTTTCTATTTATTTTTTGGTGCAGAGTCTCACTGCACAGTTCATAGTCATAGTGATCCTCCTGTTGTGCCTCCCTAGCACTAGGATTATAGGTGTGCACCATTACTCCTGGTTCTGGGGCTGGCATGGCATGCAGTACAGTGATCAAACTCGAGTCCTTGTGTTTGCCAGGCAGGTGCTTAGACTGCCACGCTATCTCCCCAGCCCCCATGTTGGTAAATCTTTCTCCACCAAACTGCATGAGTTATTTTTCTAACTTGTCCATCAAGCTGTAAGAAGCCTTTAAAATCATTATGACTTCACTCCATCAGTTCTTCCAGAAGACACAGTTTTTGATTTCAATGCATCCATTTGTACATTGGTAAATGTTGCTGAGTCAGGAATAGTAAGCAATTTCTAGCACCATCAGTAAGTCTGTGTTAGGCTGTGCCTCTACTGCTGATCAAATAGCTGGTGGATAGCAGTACCTGACAACTAGGCTGAAATCAAAAGGTTTTATTTGGAGATAAAAACACAATTTTGACTCTCACTTTCTTGGCTAATGGATTCGGGATAGCCAGGTACATGGCTTTTTATTAACTCAGACTTTAATTTCAGCCTTTCCTCATCTGAGTATTTTTACACTTCTGTGATAAAGCATCAGTAAAGCCAGTTCATAAGTAAGATCAATTTATTACAAAAACTCTACTCAGTTTCTCGTTACCCAAATTGCTTCTCTTGGAATTAGTGCCATCTCTTGAAGTACCTTGTCCGGAATCTCAGCCCTTTGTACTTTACTGCCTTGTTAGTTTTCTGATGCTTTCAAACAGTTAAGGGGTTTTTTGCTCCCCAGTTTTTTTAGTTCTCAGAGAAAGAGTAGATTTGAATTATCAGTCATTTGTGGAAGCAGAACTTCCCATAGTATATTTACTTTACTTTTTGTTGTTGTTGTTGTTGTTCATTTTTTTTTTTTTTTTAATAAGGCACAAGAAAGGGAGGCAAGGACACAGAGAATGGAGATGTGGTAACAGCAGGAAATTCTGAGATCCTTTGGTAAGGATAGTGGATGGGCATGGAGAAAACTCAGGGACAACGAAGAAGCAGATGATTGGAGAACTGGACAAAAGGATTCACAGCTGTTCCACCAAGCTCATTTTAATCTTTAACTCTCCTATACTTGCTCATTTTATAAAGGAGTTATTAATGTCCCTGTTACATAGATGAGAAAACTAACTTTCAAGAGAGCAAATGACATGAGCAAATTCACATCAGCCTAACAGTTGAGCTGATACTCAAGTCTAATTTTTTTCCTACGGTGCCAAAGATACAAACCTTAGTGTTTAATATTTGTTCTGCTTATAAAAGGAAGAATGCCAACTTAATTGTTCTATTTTGCTTTATTAAAAATTTGCTTCAGCATGATCCCACCTTTCCGCTGATAGATTCAAGTTCCCAGAACCAGATTAGAAAACGCATCGTACTTGAAAAATTGAGTAAAGTGTAAGTATGTGATTATCATTCTAGTTTTATAATATTTTAAGATTGAAATGTTTTCCTTGAATTTTGAACATTTTGAAAACTATGAAAAGTTTACATGGATTTCTTCATCTATAAAATTTAAACTCTTACCATATTATGTCCAGGAAATAAAAGATTTTGTCTAGAGGACACAGAGGAACATTATAAAGAGGAATGTTGTGATTATAGGAGTAGAAAACCAAACTACTCTACCTCACTTGTATTTGTAGTCCAGTGAAGTAAGCGGGAAAAAAAATATCAAAGCCAGACCATTTAAATACTGATTTGTGGTGAAGGTGTCACATCAGTTTCATATGTGAATAAGAGATTATTAACAGGTTTTAAAGGTCTGTTAACTCACTCTGCCAATATATTTATAGAACCATTTCGCACTTAACAACTTAAGTTTTTGCTCAACTCAGCTTTACACTTTAGTGTTAGCTTCCTGTGGTAGAAGTGATTGTTCTTGTAAATAGTCCACTAATAAATGACATGTAAAAAATATCAAATTACTTTGATTTTTCTGTGAAAAGGAACTTAAAAACCTTTTCAGAAATATGAGGGTTACCTTAATTGTTGTTGTTGTTATTATTATTATTATTATTATTATTATTATTATTATTGGTTGTTTTTCTTTTTTTTTTGTGCTACTAAGAATTGAACTCAGGTCCTTTCGGCCGGAACCGCCATCTTCCAGTAATTTGTCAAAATGACTAACACAAAGGGCAAGAGGAGGGGAACCCATTATATGTTCTCCAGGCCCTTTAGAAAACATGGGGTGGTTCCTTTGGCCACATACATGCGAATCTACAAAAAGGGTGACATTGTAGACATCAAGGGAATGGGTACTGTGCAAAAAGGAATGCCTC